>ML425176.1:0-12045 GCA_005239525.1 Nicotiana knightiana
GTTCTCCATTCTCAGAAAGCTTCAACTTTCCCACGTGTGCGCAAGCTTGCGAATAGTTTCTGCCATCACTCTACGTAATTTTATAAACCGGTTTATGCTTGTAGCTACCCCCGGGAGGAATACGTGTGATAGCCCCGCGGGGAACCCCCGTCTGGAGGCAGGAATCTCTTTGAATTTGTCTCTGTGATTGGTCTTTCCTGCAGCTAGACCGCACCTTCGCTTCACACCTTTGGTTTGTATGCAAAATAAAATATTGAATAAGGGTTTAATAAGGAGATCCCTTAATTACTTGATCAAGGAACAGTGCTTTCGACCATTACTTACGAGAATCTCAATCCTTTTGCCTCACCTTCTAAAAGGGTTGTAAGAAGGGGGGTTCGGGTGCGCTTCTTCTTCCTGCCGGTTCAGGAGCTTAGGCCCAAGCGGTAGTAGTTTCCTAGTTGGAGTTGGCACACGTAGGCCCAACACCAGAGGTTGGTTGGCGCATTCGGTAAAGCATTCCGCTAGTTGGCGCATAGCAAGCAAGAAAGCTCAAAGCCAGCAGTAAGGTCCGGAGCAGGAGCATTAGGGTAGGCGATGGCCGCTGCATGGTGGAATTTAGCAAGTTGCTGGAAAATGGCACCACCTACCCGAGCAAGAGTTGTGCTCACCGGGTAAATCCGGAGAAGGGGAAATTCAACTAAGAAAGAATAAGAATAAGAAGAATTGCTTAAGTAAGGTAGTCGCTTCTTTTTTTCGGTATACTGCTCTGCTCGCAGAGAGAATGAACATAAGTCAAATTGAATATGAGGAGAAAGTGAGATCGTTGTCCGATCTTTATCGTCGAATCCCCAAATATGCATCTTCGAGTGTTTCAGCCGATCCCCAATCTCCCAGTATCAATATTTCGGCTGCTCAAGCCGGTACAGGTACAAAAGTGGCTACAACGGAGCAACTTACTCCTGAGATGGATTTACCGATTGAACTAGATTTACCCGCCTTTTTCACCCAAGCGGATTTCTCCGTGCTACCGAGTTTTGAGCAGACTACGGATCTATTCGACGATCTTTTTGATAATATATGTGAACAAATAATAGCTATAGTCCAACCATTTCCCGAATTTCAAGGGTGGGATTTGTATTTTTTGGACGAAGTTATTTCATTGTCCCTTTTTTCCCTGATGGATGAATATTATTTTTCCATTGAATGCCTCCAAGGCATATACTTAGATTTAATCACCAATGGTGCTTCTTCAGCCTTTTTAACCTTTTTTCTTAATTATTGAATTGAAGTTATATAAAAAATGAACTGACAAGGCGTCTATTCATGGAGGTTGTTGTAGTTTTCGTAGTTGCAAGAATTTCTTTCTCACGATTGGCTTGGTGTTCAGCGTACCGCTTGTGACGCTTATGCTTTGCATGAACATCTCAATGTCCAAGATAAAAAGAACGAGGGGAAGAATCGATGAGGCGAGTGTTCTCGAAGAGAAAATCGTGATGGAAAAAGCGTGAGGAGAATTCTAAACTCGAGATGTTAGAAGGTACAAAATCAATGGATGCAGGAGCTGCTACAATTGCTTCAGCGGGAGCTGCTATCGGTATTGGAAACGTCCTTAGTTCCTCGATTCATTCCGTGGCGCGAAATCCATCATTGGCAAAACAATTATTTGGTTATGCCATTTTGGGCTTTGCTCTAACCGAAGCTATTGCATCGTTTGCCCCAATGATGGCCTTTTTGATCTCATATGTGGTTGCACATTTCCATTATGTACTTTCTATGGGAGCCGTTTTTGCTTTATTTGCAGGATTTCACTATTGGGTAGCTACAGTAATTACAAGATTAGCTAGCACCATACTTGTAGTAGAAGATACCATAGTGACCTGGCTTTGGGGTGGGTTCTTTATGGATTTGACTCTGGGATTGGGGAATTCCCTACCGGAGCCCAGAATTCCCGATTTGAATCTTCCCGTCGAG
Source organism: Nicotiana knightiana (assembly GCA_005239525.1). Lineage (NCBI taxonomy): Eukaryota > Viridiplantae > Streptophyta > Magnoliopsida > Solanales > Solanaceae > Nicotiana > Nicotiana knightiana. Next base: position 1,954 of record ML425176.1, read on the forward strand.
GAACCCCCAGAGGAACCCTATCAACCATTAGTTCCTGGGGTTGGGAGTCTATCAGTGGAGGAACAAAGGGCGATAGACCGGTTTGTTCGCCAGCAAAACCGGCTGGTCCGGTGCGCGACACACATGTTGCGGTCACTGGACTACTCCCCACAAGTGGGGGACGTCCAGAATGTCGTAGAGACATTCATCCTGGAGATTGACTCCTTCCACTATGAGGAGATTTTTCTGGCGCTCATTGATAGAGACTCACCCCAGTTTATACATTTTTTAGAGCTCTGGGAGGAATATCTCGCTGTCACCGATTCCCTGGTCCAAAATGTACTCCTGATATAACTTCCTCTTTCATTACTTCATTCTTTCCATATCCCTCTCCTTTGTTCTCAGTTACTCATCAAATGGCACTCAGTTCATATCTTAAAAACAAGGTTCAAAGAAAGAGGAAAAAAAGAAAGATCATCAATTTCATCATGATCTATTCTCAATTTCTGCAGTATAGTTTAACCACCAAGTTCGGGATGGATTGGTGTGGGCCCCCTACGCCCTTCTACCTGAGACTGTCCCTTGGCCCGTAGGTCCTGGCACAAAGTTAGAATTCTAGCTCTTCCAGAGTGGTATCTCACTGATGGCTCGGCCCCCCCGGAAGGAGGCCTTCTTCGCCCTCCACCTAAGCTGCGCAGGAAAAGCCCAAAGCCAATCCCAGGGAACAGTTAAGATTCAATCGGTCTTTCTGTCCAGGTGGAGGTAGTCCGCATCTTCAAAGACATGTCTATTTCACCGAGCCTCTCTCCGAGACAGTGCCTAGATCGTTATGCCTCTCGGGCTCAGGAAGGTCAGAACAGAAAATCCTTCAAGTCCCAAAGCGGATACGCTTTCAGTTACCTTTCCTTTCGCGGATTCGTCTTCCTTTACTGTAAAGTGAGGCACTTATTGACTCCTCGGACATTCACTATGTCAGTTGCTTCTGTCTTCTCCCTCACAGCGCATTCTATAAGAACTTCCTAATGTTAAGCCACACCTGAAGGAGGAAGATTTTGCTCATTTTCTTTTTAGGCCTTAGCACTAGACTATTATGACTATCTTATTATAAGACAATCTGAGGGTCGGATCAAGCCTGTCTGTTTACGAATCGGATGTGGGAATTTTACAAGTCCTATGTCAAGTTGTGAGGAAAGTAACAATAGTAAAAGGCATTCCTTTGAAAGCAATGCAGGGTTAGCCAGTTCAACCAAGCCAGCAGAAAAAGTAGACCTATATTCTCCTGCAGTCTTTCTTTCAGTTCCATTCCCCCACCTAACCTTAATGGGACAGGGATACTAGCAGGGAAGAGGGCGTTAAGTAATCGATATGAATCGCTTTACAAAGCTCTTTCTTTCCCTAAAAGGAGAAAAGAGTGGAGTAAGGGAAGCGAAAGACACTGTACCGACTGAAAGGTACATAGTTGCTTTACCGATAGCGAGAGGATTGAGAAAAGCTAGAGCGCAGGAAGAGCATAGGGAGAGGATGAAGGCTTAGTTAGTGCTTGGGGAAAGGCTGAGGTACGATAGCGAGAGCAAGAAAACTCCTGCGCTTACGCTTGCTATTCCAAATTGGAATGGAGAATGACTTCGGGACAAAAATAAAAGAGAAAGAAAAAACCAATATAGGAACTTCAACTAAGAAAGAATAAGAATAAGAAGAATTGCTTCTTAAGTAAGGTAGTCACTTCTTTTTTTTGGTATACCGCTCTGGCAGAGCGAATGAACATAAATCTTTCCGAATATCATGAATATCCTTCGCCCCTTATCTCCTCATCTTCCTATTTATAAGCCACAGCTTACTTCGACGTTTTCAATTTCCCATAGAATCTCCGGAGCTTTCCTAGCCACTATACTTTTCTTTTTTTATCTTCTTTGTCTGAAAATTGGTTTGATTTATTTCTTTCAGGCCCTACTTGAAAAGGTTGGGTTCTCTGTGGGGTGTCGATCCCTCGCCTTATTTTGTAGTAGGGCGATTGGATGGGAGGTGGAGCTCGGGCCCTCGAGAATCCACGTACCGCCACGGGAGAGCATTCCTTGGAGAAACTCCATACCCTTCTTTCGGATATCGAATCGAGGGGAGTCAATTCTGAGTCCTTCTCTTAATTAAAAGGGAAGGTACCCCTGCGAAGGGGTGGGGACGAACACTCTACCACATAGTGGAGTGGATAGCTAGGACTACTAAAATGGAGATCGTGTACAACAACAATCCTATATTTGATGTCGATTCATCCACACTTCCATTCCTTGTAGAGGAAGGCTAACTGCTTGCTGGCTGGGAGCTGTATGAGCGGTAACGTCCACGTACGGCTCCGTGAGAAGGGCGGTGGACAGAAATGGCCTTGTTGTACCTCACTCTCGTCTTCAATGGGGTCTGCTCTTTCTTTTTTGGGAGAGTATGCCAATATGATCTTAATGAGGTGCGGGGCTTTGCATCTGACATTCGTTGGGCTTCTCTCTTCGGGAGCCTGCGCCCCGACGTTTTTATTCAATAAACCCCTCCGGCCGAAGACTAGTAGTAGGTGGTCCTGCGGAGCTTTCGGAAACGGGTAGCCTTGTGTGTAAGCACAACAATGAACCGTGGCGAACCCTCAGACGACCTATCTAAGATTAGGGGGGGATCCTCCGTAGTGGTGACCCTTTCACTCTTCCACGGACTGATACATGTACCGAATGCTCATACGGGAAAGTTGACTCCTGGGTCTGGAACCTGGGGGGTTGCTCCGAGAAATCCTTTCTTTCTCGTCCACTCAGGGGAGGTGCGGAAACACCTGTGCGGATTACAGGTGACACTTACAAGAATGGCGGGGAAGTTAACAGTACCTGACGACATTCAGGGATGGATGTAGACCCATCGGGCAGGGATAATCATTCCGGTCCTGGGAGAAGTGGTGACCATTCTCAAGAACCAAAAAGACTGAGCAGAGGGAAGCCCTATGAGTCACTGAAACGACGGCAGGAGTGCCCTTTTTCTATCAATAGAGGGAGCAAAAAACGAGCTTTTCTCCCCTTTACAATATGAAGAAAGAAATAAGGGTTGAAGTTTAGACCGCTCACAGTAGTTCTACCTATAGAAAGGATCATGAAAGAGGCGATCAGAATGGTACTCGAATCCATTTACGATCTCGAGTTTCCAGACACATCGCACTTCCGCTCGGGTCGAGGCTTCCACTCCGTCCTAAGACGGATCAAAGAAGAGTGGGGAACCTCTCGCTGGTTTTTGGAATTCGACATCAGGAAGTGTTTTCACACCATCGACCGACATCGACTCATCCCAATCTTTANTACCTCTCTCTGGTTTTTGGAATTCGACATCAGGAAGTGTTTTCACACCATCGACCGACATCGACTCATCCCAATATTTAAGGAAGAGATCGACGATCCCAAGTTCTTTTACCCCATTCAGAAAGTCTTTTTCGCCGGACGACTCGTAGGAGGTGAGAAGGGCCCTTACTCCGTCCCACCCAGTGTATTACTATCGGCCCTACCAGGAAACATCTACCTACACAAGCTCGATCAGGAGATAGACAGGATCCAACAGAAGTACAAAATTCCGATTGTTCAGACAATAAGATCGATTCTATTAAGAACATGTCGTATTGATGACCAAGAAAAGTCTTCCGAAGAAGCAAGCTTCAACGCTCCCCAAGACAACAGAGCCATCATTGTGGGGAAGTTAAAGAGAATCCAACGCAAAGCGGCCTTTCATTCCCTTGTTTCATCATGGCACCCCCCCCACAAGCACCCCCGGCTCAGGGGGGACCAGAAAACGCCTTTCATTTTCCACCCTTCGTCGGCTCTTGCCACCTTCCTTAACAAGCCCTTGAGCCTCCTTTGCGCCGCCTTCTTCATAGAAGCCGCCGAGTTTACCCGGAAGTCCGAATTCTATGGTAGAGAACGCTGTAATAATAATTGGGCCTTGAGAGACTCTTTTAAGCATTGCAAAAGAAAGGGCCCGCTGATAGAGCTGGGCGGGGAGGCGATACTTGTTATCAGGTTAGAGAGAGGCCTGGCCCGTAAGCTGGCCCCCTTAAAAACCTATTACTTAATAAGGATTTGTTACGCGCGATATGCCGACGACTTACTACTGGGAATCGTGGGTTCCGTCGAGCTTCTCATAGAAATACAAAAACGTATCGCCCACTTCCTACAATCTGGCTTGAACCTTTGGGTAGACTCTGCAGGATCAACAACCATAGCTGCACGGAGTACGGTAGAATTCCTCGGTACGGTCATTCGGGAAGTCCCTCCGAGGGCGACTCCCATACAATTCTTGCGAGAGCTGGAGAAGCGTCTACGGGTAAAGCACCGTATCCATATAACTGCTTGCCACCTNTAACCATAGCTGCACGGAGTACGGTATAATTCCTCGGTACGGTCATTCGGGAAGTCCCTCCGAGAGCGACTCCCATACAATTCTTGCGAGAGCTGGAGAAGCGTCTACGGGTAAAGCACCATATCCATATAAGTGCTTGCCACCTACGCTCTACCATCCATTCAAAGTTTAGGAACCTAGGTAATAGTATCCCGATCAAAGAGCTGACGAAGGGGATGAGCGGAACAGGGAGTCTACTGGACGCGGTTCAACTAGCGGAGACTCTTGGAACAGCTGGAGTAAGAAGTCCCCAAGTGAGCGTCTTATGGGGGGCCGTCAAGCACATACGGCAAGGATCAAGGGAGATCTCGTTGTTGCATAGCTCAGGTCGGAGCAAGGTGCCATCGGACGTTCAACAGGTANATTCGGTCGGAGCAAGGTGCCATCGGACGTTCAACAGGTAGTCTCACGATCGGTCACTCATGCCCCGACATTGTCATTGTATACTCCCGCAGGTCGGAAGGCGGCGGGGAAGGAGGGGGACACTGTGCGAGATCTATCAGCAGCGAATTCCCCATACAAATAGAGGCACCTATCAAAAAGATACTTCGAAGGCTTCGGGATCGAGGTCTCATTAGCCGAAGAAGACCCTGGCTAATCCACGTGGCCTGCTTGACGAACGTCAGAGACGGAGACATCGTAAATTGGTCCACGGGCATCGCGATAAGTCCTCTGTCCTACTACAGGTGCCGCGACAACCTTTACCAAGTCCAAACGATTGTCGACCACCAGATCCGCTGGTCTGCAATATTCACCCCGGCCCACAAGCACAAATCCTCGGCGCGGAATATAATCCTAAAGTACTCCAAAGACTCAAATATAGTCAATCAAGAAGGTGGTAAGGCCCTTGTAGAGTTCCCCAACAACATAGAGCTTGGGAAGCTCGGATCCGGTCAAGATCCGAACAACAATGAGCACTCAACTACTAGTAAAAAGGGAGAAAGTTGACTTTGAGAAAGAAGGTGCTTCTTGCCGCTTTATTAGTAAGTAAGCTTGTTTTATATCTCCTCAATAAAGGCGAAAGATCACTCCTAAAAGCAAGCTTTCTCTTATATACGATACCATACCACATAATTTCATTTGCCTTCCTGCTTAAGGCACTAGTTCGGATGGAAACCCTGATCAGGCAGGTGGCCTAGCTAACATAGCTATCCGTCAGAAATAGCTGCATTCCATTGCAGGCTACTATAGAGGCATATAATTTTCCGGGTGTTAAGAAAGATATTGAATCGAAAGCGGACATGCTTGCTCACTGGCTAGATCGGGCTGTCTGTACCTTTGCTAACTCTTCTGCCTGTAAGGAAGCTTGAAAGAGGGAATTCTCTGATCTATGACCCCGAAAGAAAGATAGTCTTTTTTTCGATTCCGCGCATTGGAACTGAAAAGGGCTATTCATAAACAGTCTTCCTTGCTTCTTACCTCTTATCTTATTGTAGGAGATAATCGAAGAGAGAAAAGTCTTCCTATCAATTCCTTTTGAATAAGGCTACGCTCCTTCAAGCCTTTGAAACTATTGAAAATAGAATCTTTGTTTTCAGGCGGGTTTTCTTCTCCACCAACAACCAAGATGCATGAAAGCGGTTTCCAGTGCTGCTGGGCAGAAAGACATGATGGCATGAAACTCGATTACGCACACTGATTGTTCGTCCACTTCAAACGCTCAAAACAAACCATTTTCCATGTGAAATGACAAGGATTGGTTTGGTTACTTAGGGAATCCCAAGCAAAGCAATCTACGCAATTTCCGGGTTCAGTAGTAGGAAAGAAAGGGACCTCTCACTCAATTCAATAACATTTTCTAGGGAATATTATTATAATAATAATGTTCGCATTTGACCAGGCTTTTTGGACGTTCCATGATTAAACCGACTAGCGGTACTTTCGAGATGCCACCTTGTTTATAAATATAAAAAAATTCTTTTCAATTCCATTTGACTCGGGGCGTCAGGGACCCTCCAACAGAAACCTCGTCTTTTTTGTCATCGATAAGTTCTCCCTCAGTGCCCTACTATTCATAAGAAATACTGATTGTTGACAGACTGATTTATGAAAGCCCGGTGAGGCCTCAACCGACAGCGTTGCTTCGTTCTGCGGCGGTTTTCAAGCTAGCACCCGTTTCAGCATATCATCTCGCTCAATTCCAAAAAAAAAAGAGACGCTGTTTTTGATTATCCAGTTCTATATCAAAAACGAACAGTTGATCCCACAAAAGCAACGCTGGCTTTGTTGCGGGTTCAACTGGAATTGTAAAAAGTGAGGTAAATTGCCTTTCTCCCCACCGCATATGCCTCCTCTGCTTATGCCACTGGTGATGAACTCACTATGGCTATTCAACGTCAAACTCAGAGTTTTTCTTACTACATAGGCGGCTAAACGAAGCCCCAGTCTTGATTTGTCAAACCCCAACCCCCTTATTAGTAGCCGAAGTAAAGGCCAGCATGAGATCAAAGTCACTTGCCGTCCGTTCGCTCTCTGTTCAACAAAGGCCATCGATATTCCCTTACTTCTCAAGTTTTGAATTTTATGAGCCCTTCGATTGTATCCCATAATAAAATCTCTCTGATAAACATCTTGTCGATGATTCAATTTTAACATATTATTTATAATCTTCGTGTGCGCTNGAAGCCCCGGTCTTGATTTTTCAAACCCCAACCCCCTTATTAGTAGCCGAAGTAAAGGCCAGCATGAGATCAAAGTCACTTGTCGTCCGTTCGCTCTCTGTTCAACAAAGGCCATCGATATTCCCTTACTTCTCAAGTTTTGAATTTTATGAGCCCTTCGATTGTATCCCATAATAAAATCTCTCTGATAAACATTTTGTCGATGATTCAATTTTAACATATTATTTCTAATCTTCGTGTGCGCTTTTCGCCTGGCTTCTTTGCATAAAGAACCTAACTCATCTGAAGTTAAGAAAAATGAACCATTTAACCTTTTCACCAGTGTATGCTAAGTAGTGGCAATAAGAATCTGAACTTTCTGAAATTGGAACCAGAACTTGAATAGGAAAACAAGTGGACACACCCGCAAGGAAACCCATCTCGAAACCAGCGAGTTGCCTAAAACCTCCCTTGTTGTCTTGCTTGCTTTCGGATAAGAAAGACTAGTCACTTTAACCTACCTTCCTAGCTTTAGTTGCCTTAAGGCTTGTCTTTCTTTCAGAACCTTGTTACTTTTAAGCTGTCTTTTCGCCTGAGGCTTTCGGACAAGACTACTTACTCCAGTAGGTTAGTAAGCTACCTCTTCCGCTTTCAGGCAAGGGTAGCTCTGAAGGGAGAGTTGAGCGGAACCAGGCATAAGGAGCAACAATCGCTACTGATAGTTCCCCCGCTAGGGGAATGTCAGGAGAGGGACATGCTCTATGTCCACTGATTATGTTTAGTACAGTATAGCAAACCCTTGTTTGAGTGAGAGCTTCTAGAATGCCATTCATTTCGCAATAAGAAACTTTTCCACATAGAGGTTTCAGCTACTTAAAGCGAGAGTGCATCCAAAAATTCGAGAAGAGTGCTCGGCCTTGGTTGAAACAATTATAGGTGTCAATGGACCGATTTCACTAGCAGAGCACTTTCTCCAATGTGCGCAAACAGAGATGCCACTTTCAATGATGGACACCGGCCCTTGTGTTAAAGTAGCATCGAGTTTCGCTTGGACACCAGCAAGTTTCTAGTTTCCAAATAAGTGGTACCCTTTCTTTAGAGTCCGGTAGGTCAATTAAGTTTCCTAAATCTCTTCCTTATCTGCTGCTCTGTAGCTGCCTTCCTCGCTTCGTCTTCGTCTTTCAGAGTTGTGAACTAACCTCTTCCTTTTACAGCCAGACAACTGGCAGATCAGCTGGGCATCTAAAGAACATAAGATCCGAGCTGCCGCCAGGCATAAAAGTCAATATTGTCAACTAGGGAAATTGGAACAACCAGGCATCTCAAACATTGATAAGGGAAGAATCAGGCTTTCATTAGGATGATATTCCTTTCATCCGAATGGCAAGGCTTGCTAGTTTCCTGAAGTACACTCGCATCTGTCTATCTATGTCATAGTTGCTTGGAAGGAAGGTCTCAGATGTACCTTCGGCATGTAAGAGATTTTGTTTCCTCTATTTATGTCATACTTGGGATTCACTGACAGCCAATTCCAAGTAGATCCTCCCTCCCCCTCACTCCGCTTCGTTTCACTTGTTTTCTCTTTCCTTCCGCCTGCAAAAAAAGTTATGAGATTGGTTTTGTGTGCGTTTGCAATCATCAAACCTGTGACATAGATAAGATTTACGTTCATGCAGTTGGAATGCCTGAGACCACTTTTTGCCTTGCTGCTCTTGCTTCTCTGGCTACTGCTCCGGCTAAGGCTTTCTTTCCACTTTGACTTTCCTTCCTTATCTTTCAATCTGTACTTGCATGTGTTCCGCATATGACTATTTCGAGTGATTGCTGCTATCTGGCTTGAGTTAGACAAGCAGAGAAGGATCTTATGCCATTGGTGACCGGCATGTCTATCTAGTATTTAGTACTAGGACTAGTAGAGTAGAGGCACTACTGGGCGGGGCTTCCTCGATCACAACTTCTCGCTTAGCTAACTTCCAGACAAGGATGCAAATCAACTCCTTATATAGAATGCAGATCGACACATTCAATGAAGCAGCCAGTACGACAGACAAGCTACTTTCTTATTCTAGGACTGGAAGATCCTCTATCTATTAGCATACCCATACCGGTAGTTAGACTAGCACTCTCTCCCCAATCAATCGCAGTAATTGGCTGTAAGAGAGCTGACTGTCTACTATCTATGTCATGCCTTGGCAGGTGAATATGAGAGAGAGGCTGTAAGTGAATTCTCTCCTTCTCCATCTTATGGAAAGCACTCTTTGAGCATGCTGACAGAATGATTGACACTCACATCTCTCTCATTTCCAGTGATTTCGCTACAGTTTACTAGCGCTTTCCTAGACTAAGACTACGGCATTGAAGAAGCAAGCTCACTCTCATTCCAAGAATCAGAGGAAGGCATTCTGTCCGGTAATGAAGTTAGAAGTTTCCGATGCTTTCTCTCTTCTCTTGCAGTTGGCAGTCTCAGTCAACCTTGTTCAGGGCCTTCTCTTCTACTCTATCTGCTTATTGGATTGGTAGGTACAGTCTTTCTTCTAGGCTTCTGATTGAACTTTAAGGTAATGGGAGAGAAGGCAATCGACAGATAACTGGTAAGTAAAGCTATGGACTGGGTTCTCACTCTAAGCCAGTACCAGTAATTTGAAAAAACGATAGACATCTAGCGCATTCACTCGTTTTTTCTTTCTGATAGGCCAACTCAAAGAGGGAAATGTAAGGGGCGTTAGCGGTATTTTTTGCCTTGCCTGCTACTGGGAAGAGAGAGCTGCTGTCATTCTTCGCTTCATTCGAGAATCAACTGCACATGAATAGGCTCTTCCTTACGCCTTCAAGGAGGAAGCGGCTTTTTTCCAAAATTCCCGGGAAAATGAAATGAACTTCTTTTCGTAAGGCAAGAAAGTCGCCTAAGGAAAGTAGAAGTCTATGCACACTAACCGAATCTTTGGGGAAGGATGGTGGTGCAAATTGGCCTTTTCCCTTCTCCTTTCTAAAGAAAAAAAGAATGTCATCATTCTGATCGTGACTTGAAAAAAGAAAGAACAGAAGGAACTTGGAGTTGGCGCCCACATAACGGATTGCTTGCTTACCAAGCCATCCTGGCTTT
>MDKJ01021464.1:0-22315 GCA_005239525.1 Nicotiana knightiana
TATATATATATATATATATATATATATATATATATATATAATGCATGTACGACTCATTGGAATTATATTTTGAACCTTTCATAGTGACGTAAGGTCGATATTCTCCGTACACGTCAATAGGATTAACTCTTCATCAAGAATCTTTTAAGAATCAGGAAGTACCAACAACACTAACAACATAAGAATAAGAGAAGCAACCTCAACATATTGTTCCATAAAAAGGGAAACAATGTAAGTACTTCTAGCTTCTAAGGTAGAATATCTTTGGAAGCTCGTTCATTGCATTATGTATAATCAGAGTCGTGAAAAATAAGGAAAGGGATAGCCTCATATACATTGTGTATATACTGCCCAACCTCAAGCTATGCAAATGTCACAACTCCTTAATTTACAATAAGAGAAGCGACACTATCGTTATCGTTTAAGCATCGTAACTATTATGTATCGACCATAACATATTTTAAAATGAAATGTACAGAACCTACCCTATATATATGACTTCACACAAGTAAAAACACTCACCAAACATCCCAACACACCGCAATCTCTTCATACACAAAACGACCATCGTAGCAGTGTCAAACGAAACCGGAAATGTTATGAAGAACGACCAGCCCACCACCCTAAATATATATGGTGTTTATACACATCCTTCCTCCTCAAAAACTCCACAAAATAGTAGTAAAACACGCAGCCCAACAGCAACACTAAAGAGTCCACAAAACAGTCCGCTAAAAGTGAACAACTCGAACCCACGACTTCTGATCACCGTCCCGTGAGTTCTTACAAGTATAGAATGAATTGCCATGAATTTACCGCAAAAAAAAAATGGATGAAAGAGAGCAGAAAATATACCTTTCTTTTTGGATAACTCATCCCTTATCTTGGTTCTTCAAACTCTAGGTTTTACCCCCAATTAGAACTTGAAAGAGAGAGAAAATCAATTAGGGTTTGTCGATAATTTTTGGGAGGAAGTTTGTAGGGTTTTAGGTCTTGTTATTTGTGATATATAATGAGGGTTATATTTCAAGAGATAATCCTTTAAATTTTCTCTTTGGACGACCCGAAATTGCCTCTTTTTGGGCTCTCATTTAACCAAGTAGGTGATGCACCTACTTGTCACCTAGCAGCCTGTGCAGTCTCGCAACAATACATATATCTCTTTACTCCGATGTCATATTGATAACGGTTTAATGAATTGGAAACTAGACTCATAGATCTTCAATTTTGTGGGTAGATAACCACGATTCCAAGTATTTTGGGATAAAAGCTTAGTAACATTTGACCTAAAGTTTAAATAAAATTATGAACATAAGTTGCGACAACTTTTGTCGACTTTTGTTTCATAACTCGTTTGACTTAAAGACTTATTATACATATATTGTATGATTCAAATACCTTAAATCATTACCTCTTGAGAATATTAAGCACCCCTAGGTTTACCCAAAATACGGGTTACAACATCCTTCATTTGTTTAACTTCTAATACATGTTAATCACCCTTATACACTCTTGTATCATTTAAGACCAATAGGATTAACTTCTTATCATCTCAAAGATAATCTCTTCTTTGATTTACGTCGACTAACTTATGGAATGAACCAATGTACGTGAATATGGGTTGTAACACCCTTCTTTCCTTTTGGCATGATCTATATGATGCAAACAAAACGAGAAAACACACAACTTTCATAAATGACTCTATTCATAGAAGTACTAAGGGTCTTAGGAAAATACCTAAGTTGCTAAAGTTTCTTCGAAGACATTGATCTTATGACATTCCGAGAGATCTTACTGGAATGACTCGGCCGGTCGTTCCGTGAGATTACCCCTGTTTTCCCTGTTTCTTCTTTATCATATGTTTCTTAGCCTATATATATATTGTTTTGGGTTGGTTGGTTCGAGTTCGCAGTGGTTGTGGTGAGAACTGAGACACTTAGTCTCTTAAATTATCTTAATAGTTGAAAAAGTCAACTAGGAGTTAACTTATTGGTAAACAACCTCGGAATGCAAATTTTATGGCTCTGATAGCTTTGGGACTTAGGAGTGTGTTCGGAATGATGTTTTGATTTTCGGTGTAAAATTAGGCTTGAATTGGCGAAAGTTAGTTTTTGAAGATTTTCGGTCGGTAGTGGAAAATAGGCTATCGAGGTCGGAGTGCAATTCTGGAAGTTGGAGCAGGTTTGTAATGTCATTTTGGATATGTGTGCATATTTTTAGGTCAATCGGATGTGTTTTGGTTGGTTCCGGTATCATTGGCGAAATTTAGATGTTTCAAAGTTCATAGTTTCGGATGCTCAAACGGGCACTTTTAGTCTTTGGGAGATTGCTGGTTTTGTTGGTGTTTTAGCAGCAGTGGTTTCTTCACTGCAATCACGTGAGTTCATCTGCGATCGCGTAGAGTAAAGTTGGAGGCAGGCAGATTTGTTCTATGCAATCACGTAATGAGGTTTGCGATCGCATAGGTTGGGCAGCCAGAGGAGTGCGGTCGCGTGGTTCATGGTGCAATCACGTAGAAGAAAAAGGGGAAGCGTGAGGTTGTTGCAATTGTTCTTCGCAACCGCGTGAATGGGTATGCGATCGCATAGGTCAGAGAGTCGAAGATTCACGATCACGTAGCAAATGGTGCGATCGCAATGGGTAAAATTTGGAGGCAGTAATTTTGTTCTTCGCCATCACGTGGGTGGTCCCGCGATCGCAGTGAGTTAATATTTAGTGCTAGGCAGAATGTTTTAAAAGGTCATTTTTGTGAATTGAGTCTATTTTTCCTCCATTGTTGACCGGGTTTGGAGCTCTTTGAGAGGGTTTGAAGAGAAAATCGAAGGGAATCACTTGGAGGTAAGATTTTCGACTTCATAAATCGATTCTATGTCGTTTTCTAAATATTTATACCGGAAATTTGTTTAATTTAAACCCAAAATTGGGGAGGTTAGGTGCATGAGAATTGGAAAGTTATTTTGATGATTTGAGTGGGAAGTTGTGGTCCTATTTTGGTGTTCTTGGTATGTATAGAATCGTGGGAGGATGAGGATTCTAGTGATGTAAATTTTATCGAATTTCGAGACGTGGGCCCGGGGCTCGGGTTTGGCCAAATTTCATGAATTATGTCTAAATTGATAGTTTTCTATTAGGTTTTGTTCCTTTAGAGTATATTGATGGTGTTAATCTGGTTTTTGGTTAGGTTCGGAGCAATCGGGAGCCGATTTGAGGGGCAAGAGCATCGCGGATTAGTATTGTGGTTCGGTAGAGGTAAGTAATGGCTATAAATCTTGTCCTGAAGGTCCCCGGACTTCGTATTTCTCACTATTTTTAGAATGGCGCACATGTCAGATGACGAGTGTGTGGCGTGCACTGATTTTTGGATTGGACTTGGTCCTCTCCGCGGCAACTATTGAGTTGCGTATTTTTACTCTGAATCATATGTTCAATTGTGTTCTAAAAACTACTGCTATATATGGGCTATAAGCCATGTTTGGGGCCTCGTGCCGACTTGTTTAGACCCCTTGGGGGATTTTACTATTATTTCCTCACTGTGTTGGCTTATGATTTACACTCAGTCATGTTATGTTTAATTGATTTCAAAACTCAACCTTATTTACACTATTTTGAGATATAAAAATGACGTTTAGTGTCAAGTACCCTGTTTTACTGATACGCCCGAGGGGCTTTTGAGAGTTTATGACTGAGGGCCTGATTGCGAGGACATAATATGCCACGAGGTGGCTTGATATTAACGCTTGGGCTGAACGAGCCCTTCCGGGGTCTATAAAAACCCCCAGTTAGTGCAGGTACCTACTGAGTGCGAGTGCCGAGTGACGAGTGATTGGGAGGCACGGGTGACTGTGAGGTTGCCCGAGGGGCTGATACTGAGTGGATGCGAGGTATGCTGAGTGATGTTCTGCCCGAGCGGCAATGTATGATTCATGTTTTTGCCCGAGGAGCTATTTATGACTTATTTCATTTTACAGTAAATTCTTCAGGTATTTTTATTTCTGAAATTGTTGGAAAACACATTTTCAAAGGATTTTACTGAAGTTGGCTTTTAAGGCATGTTGATTATATATATATATCTATGTATAAACTGTTGGAAAGAAAGGTTGTGCATATTGTGAACTGATGATTGGATTTTATGTGTTTCTTACTGCTTAGACTTGATTTATTTTCATTACTACTGAGTTGGCGTACTCATTGCTACTTTTCAATTTTTTGGTGCTGCTTTCACTTGGTGGGAGTCTTTTGAGAGGCGTAGGCATGTTGGTTCAGCACCCCTCACCTGGCAGCAGTTCTCTACTATCTTCTTGGAGAATATGTACTCGACTCTCACAGGGAGGAGCATCGCATAAATTTTGAGCAGCTGTGTCAGGGGGAGCTATCAGTCACACAATATGAGATGCGGTTTTTGGAGTTGGCTCGTCATGCCACCGAGTTGGTCCCTACTAATAGAGAGAGGATTAGGAGGTTCGTGGATGGCCTCATTTATCAGCTCCGCCTTTTCATGACTCGGGAGAGGGTATCGGATGCTACATTCGAGCAGGTTGTTGATATTGCTCGAGATATTGAGTCGGTTCGCCGCCAGGAGCGGGAGGAGAGAGAGTCCAAGAGGCCTTGTGGATCGGGTGGTTCTAGTGGTGCTCCTTTCAGGGGGCAGTTTCAGTATGGTAGAGGTCGTTCATTCAGGCCTCCTCAGTCATTCCGCATGTCCTATTGTGGTGCATCTTCGGGGCATGGTCCCCGCGGTTCTCAGCCAGGCCATTCTTCATTCGGTGCCCTTCCAGCCCAGGGTGCAGCTCGAGCACCACCAGATTAGAGTTCCTCTATGCATGATTCTTCTAGTGGCCATTATGGTGCTAAGGGTTTCTATCAGTCCCCGCCTCCAACTCCGGGGAGTTGTTTTCAGTGCGGAGAGTTTGGGCACATATGGAGGCAGTGCCCCCGTTGTTCGGGTGGTTCTTCTCAGTAGAGGGGCCAGCCCTCGACTTCAGCTCCAGTTACTTCACCACCGTCCAGGCAGCAAGGGGTGGTAGTCAGTCAGCTAGAGGCCGCCCTAGAGAGGGAGGTCAAGTGGGTGGAGGTTAGGCCTGTATATATGTGTTTCCAGCTAGGCAGATGTTATGGACTCTGAGGCAGTGATTATAGGTATTGTCTTAGTCTGTCGCCGAGATGCTTTGGCTTTATTTGAACCTGGTTGTACATATTCCTATGTTTCATCATATTTTGCCCATTTTCTAGATATGCCCCGTGAGTGTTTAGTTACGTCTGTTCATATGTCGACTCCGATGGGAAATACTATTATTGTGGACCGTGTGTATCTGTCATGTGTGATATCTATTGGGGGTTTGGAGACTCGAGTGGACCTACTGTTACTCAGCATGGTCGATTTTGATGTGATATTGGGCATGGATTAGTTATCTCCGTGTCATGTTGTTCTTGATTGTCATGCTAAGACCGTGACCTTAGCTATGCCAGGATGTCCGAGGGTGAGTGGAGAGGTTCTTCTGAGTATGTTCCTAGCAGGGTGATTTCCTACTTGAAGTCCCAGCGCATGGTTGAGTAGGGATGTTTATCTTATCTGGGTTTTGTGAGGGATGTTAGTTGCGAGACTCCCGCTATTGATTCGGTTCCTGTGGTCCGTGAATTTTCGGACGTGTTTCCTGCAGACCTGCCAGGCATGCCACCTGACAGGGACATTGACTTTGGTATTGAACGGGTGGCAGGCACTCAGCCTATTTCTATTCTACCTTATCATATGGAACCAGTGGAGTTAAAGGTATTAAAGGAGCAGCTTCAGGAACTCCTAGATAAGGGGTTGATTCGGCCTAGTGTGTCACCTTAGGGTGCACCAGTGTTGTTTGTAAAGAAGAAGTATGGTTCTATGTGTATGTGTATTGATTATTGGAAGCTGAAAAGAGTTCTGGTGAAGAACCGGTATCCCTTGCATCACTTGAGAGTTGTGCTTCAAACCTTGAGGAAGAAGAAATTGTATGCAAAAAATGTGAGTTCTCGCTTGATTTAGTAGCGTTCTTCGGGCACGTGGTGTTCAGTCAGGGTATTCAGGTTGACCCAAAGAAGATAGAGGCAGTGCAGAGCTGGCCTATACCGTCATCAGTTACCGAGATTCACAGTTTCCTTGGTTTGGTAGGTTACTATCGCCTCTTCGTAGAGGGATTTTCATCTATTGCAACACCTATGACCAGACTGACCAAAAAGGGTGCTCAGTTCAGGTGGACTAAGGAGTGTGAGGAGAGCTTTCAAAAGCTCAAGTCAGCTTTGACTCCAACTCCCATTTTGATTTTGCCTATGGGTTCAATTTCTTATATAGTTTACTGTGATTCCTCAAAAGTTGTGCCACGACCCAAACTGGAGGATCATGACTAGCACCCGGGCCATACTTGCCGAGCACTAACGTACATTTTATCTAACATTCTTTATTATCTTTAAAGGACAACGAGATCAATATAAATGGTAGATATGGATCATGAACAATCAACAATGAAAGATAATGGCATGAACATACATCATATGGGATGACAAGACTGCTAAGAAACTACATATAAGGTACGAGCTACAACGCTGCCATGAAAGACTATACAACAAAAGTTAGCCAACAAGGCATACCATACTATAAATGAGTCGACACCTGTCTATGAGCCTCTAAAGGAGCATAAGTGATGCAACATTGCCAGAACAGGGCCCCGACATACCCATAATATCTATAACAAAAATTCATACTAAGAAGACGGCAAGTCCGGAGAAGGGATCTTGCCAATAACCGCTGAACTGGGAAGCTTACTGTGGTGGGGGAGCAGCGTCTACCTGTCTATCAAGACCTGCAGCACAACATGCAGTGTCTACAAATAAAAAGGACGTAAGTACAAATATAGTACTAAGTATGTAGGGAAAGAAAGCATAAGTAAGAATAGTTATGTAAACACGGATATAGTGTATACAACCTCTAGCATATGCGTACCTCTGAGGGATACTGACATGAAATGCGTCATAAATACATATATATACATAAACTTTTAAAACATATGCCTCTGTGGGAAACATCATCATCGTATCGTACCCGGCCGTAATAGGCTCGGTAAAACGTACCTGGCCACGTGGAGCTTGGTAAAACCCAACTGATCAGTGGTTGCATGATAGGTGCCATACCCGGCCAACTATAGCGCAACTCGGTAGAGTAAAATAGGTACATATATATATATATATATATATATATATATATATATATATATATATATATAAAATGCATGTAGGACTCATTGGAATTATATTCTGAACCTTTCAGAGTGACGTAAGGTCGATATTCTCCATACACATTATTAGGACTAACTCTTCATCAAGAATCTTATATGAATCAGGAAGTACCAACAACTTTGATAAGATAAGAATAAGAGAACCAACCTCAACATCAATTGTTCCGTAAGAAGGGAAAGTATGTAAGCACTGCTAGCTTCTAAGAGTAGAGTATCTTTGGAAGCTCGTTCATTGCATTATGTATAATCGGAGTCGTGAAAAAGAAGGAAAGGGATAGCCTCACATACCTTGTATATATACTGCCCAACCTCAAGCGATGAAAATGTCACGACTCTTTAATCTACAGTAAGAGAAACGACACTATCGTTATCGTTTAAGCGTCGTAACTATTATGTATAAATCATAACATAATTTACGATGAAACGGACAACACCTCCCCTATATATATGACTTCGTACAAGTCAAAACAATCACCAAACAGCCCAAAAAACTTCAATAATAATCATATTGAGCCTCCCAAAACAGTCCACACAACCTAATCACTTCATACATAAGACGTCCCCCGTAGTAGTGTCCATCGACCTGGAAATGTTACAACGAACGACCAGACCACAACCCTGCATCTATATGGTGTTTCTCAACACACTTACTCCTCCAACACTCCACAAAATAGTAGTAAAACACGCAGCCCAACAGCAACACAAAACAGTCTGCTACAATTGAATAACTTGAACTCACGGCTTCCGATCACCATCCCGTGAGTTCTTAAAAGTATAGAACGAATTTACATGAATTTACAGCATAAAAATGGATTAAATAGAGTAGTAAACATACCTTACTTGTTGGATAACTCATCCCTTATGTTGGTTCTTCAAACTCTAGGTTTTACCCCCAATTAGAACTTGAAAAAGAGCGAAAATCAATTAGGGTTTGTGGATAATTTTGGGAGGAAGCTTGCAGGGGTTTTAGTTTGATTATTTGTGATCTACAATGAGGGTTATATTTCAGGATATAAGACTTTAAATGGGCTCTTTGGCCGACCTGAAATTGCCTATTTTTTGGCTCTCATTTAACCAAGTAGGTGACACGCCTACTTGTCACCTCGCAGTGTGTGCAGTCTCGCAACAACGCTTATATTTCTCTATTCCGATGTCGTATTGATAAACGATTTAATGCGTTGGAAACTGGACTCATAGTTCTTAAATTTGGTGGGTAGATAACCCCGTAATTTCAAGTAAATTGGAAGAAAATCTTAGTAACATTTGACCAAAAGTTTAAATAAAATTATGAACATAAGTTGCGACACTTTTTGTCGACTTATGTTTAATAACTCGTTTGACTTCAAGACTTATGATACGGATATTATATGATTCAATTACCTTAAACACAACCTCTTGAGAATATTAAGAACCCCTCATTTTACCCAAAAATACGGGTTACAACATCCTTGATTCGTTTAACTTCTAATACTTGTTAATCGCCCTTATACACTCTTGTATCATTTAAGACCAATAGGATTAACTTCTTATCGTCTCAAAGATAACCTCTTCTCAGATTTACGTCGATTAACTTATGGCATGAACCAACGTACGTTAATATCGGTTGTAACACCCTCCCCCTTAGGAATATTCATCCTCGAATGTAAGGGTTTATGGGAGCCTAACTTATCGTGAATTTCAATGGAAATTTACGGGCGAGTTTCCCCTATAAAATGGATACTAGTCAAACTTGCAAGCAGTTAAACCCAACGTATAGTCTCACAAGGCTATACCAAGTATTAGGGATATGTACATTATCTGTATATCACCATTTTGTATTAAGGAAGAGTATTTTCAAGCTAATACGTACCTCATAGAGACATTTCACCTTCTAATGCGTCCTGCATCCCCCCGACATTCTCGCTATCTTGAATCTGGAACAAGTAAGGGTATTTAGACTTCATCTCCTCTTCTGCTTCCCATGTAATTTCTTCCCTGTTCTTGTTCCTCCACAATACTTTGACGGAAGCTACATCCTTTGTTCTCAGCTTGCGTACTTTTCAATCTAATATAGCCACTGGCACTTCTTCATATGATAGTGTCGCGCCCCAAAATCGAGGGACGAGACTGGCGCCTAACCGGATGAACCCGATCAAGCGGACCTGGATTGACTTTCCTACACAACGCATTTCCCTGTGTTCATAATGTATATTTCATAAGTGAAATAGCAAAATAGAATTAAAGCATGTGTTTACAACATAATCCCTTTATTCTTTTAACATTTTCAACATTTAATCTTCCCAAAACATACATTCTAAAATACAACACTCCTGATACGGGATCGTGATTACGAACGAGTACGATAACTACCCAAAATACATATGTATACAACCCACATAATGTCCACGGAGCCTCTAAGAGTACGAAGAAGAATACATAGACCTGCCAACAAGAAGGCCACGACTATACCTCAAAAGAAATGACATATACAAAATAAGATGACATGTACTACACACGGCCCCGAGAGGATGTGGGGCTCACCAAGACTGCTGAAGAGATGAAGGGAAGGCACCACTATTGGCGATATGAGCTACCTGCTATGGAACAACCTACATCCATATAAAAGATATAGCGCCCCGGGCAAAAGGGACGTTAGTACCATTGAATAGTACTAGTATGTATAAAGAAACCTACTCTAGATACGATAAACAACATTAGTTAAACATAAACAGAGACATCATACAACGGTACACGTAAACATGGAAAATCATAAGAAGAATTACCACATCTCACATCCCGTTTTTCAATTTTTTGGTTAATGTACTTTTAAGTTTCATCTTGTTATTATTATTACTGATCCACCGTGTCATTGTCACACGGAGTCCGATCTCTGCCCGATTAGCTAAGCGATCTTAGGTGAGGTCCGAATTTCAATCACATCACATATAACCACCGTGGCTTGTTCTCACGGAGTCCGATCTCTGCCCGAATAGGATAACCGTGGCTCGTGCACAGCACACGGAGTTCGATCTCTCCCCGATCGGCTAGGACATCTCAACTGAAAACAGTGAGGACAACAATCATCATCAAATCATATGAGGATTAGAGTTAGCCATACATACCTCGAGTTGGAATTTCCCTTTAATTTCTATCCCAAATCATCGGACCTTCTAACGCCTTCAATCTAATTTACAATGTCACACATTCAAACTTAGAGTTAGGAACCTTGAACTCATTTAAGCATTTTATCAAATACTATGTGGTCCTTTAGATTAAGTAGCACCTTTTTAGTGAAAGGTTGCCCTAGACTAGTTCCCTTTGCTAGATTATAGTAGATTATTCACATGCATGCAAGGTCTTAACTATCCTCTTCAAGAACCAACCTATGTGTGTTCTATTCTAACCAAAATCTGAGAATTTGGGGAAATTAGGTGAAGACTTACCTCTTATGGTGAAGAAGATGACGACTACTCGATTAATTCCAAGCCTGAGTAGCGATGGAGGACCAATTTGGGGAAGATGAGGACTTCTCTCACCAGAACCCACTCTCACTTCTCTCTATTTTGATTAGATAGTCGTTAAAAATGAAGGGAAGGGGTGTTTTAGTAAACTGGGGGTCGGGTTTTAAAATAAGAAATTAGAAGCCCCAAAGCAGGTATGTGGTCAGGAATGCGATCACGTTCCTGTTTTGCAGTCCGCATACCTGTCACATAAATGGCCTTCATATAGGACAAAAAGGAAAGAAGACTGCCAAGGTATGCGACCACTATGCGGTCCGCATACCTGTGATGCGATCGCATAACTCATTCCGCAAAAATAGAGGTGCAAGAATGCGACAACTATGCGGCCCACATTGGTGAAATGCGATCGCATTATGGGCCGCATAGCTGTCCTCAAAATGAACCGCAACTGTCCAGGTATGCGACCACTATGCGGTCCGCATACCTGATCTGGGGTACTTTACCTTTTTTTTTTTTTACTCCAAAAGGGTCTGTTATAAGATTTACTACTGATATAACAATATTGGGACCTACCCGGCATCGTTTTTAGTCAAGAGAATTTACGGGTCTTTACATCCTCCCCAACTTAATATCATTCGTCCCCGAATGAGGACTCGGGGAGTCACTTTGGGTAAGAAAACACAAAGACACTAGCCCCCCTCCCAATTTTCACTAACTCTGATATTTTCTGAAAATTTTTCTAGAGTTTCCTCTGTAACTAGGCCTATCCACCTGTCAGAGGGCCCCCAAAAAATATTTCAATATTTTCCACATAATTTCAGCTACTTCACAAGTTGAACAAATTACAGATAACACAACGAATTTCACATAACTCAACTATTTCAATGGGTTGCACATAATTCAACTAACGCAATACCTACAAATATGGCACAAGGTTGAAAAAGTCACACGAGGAAGGATGATAAGGAAGTGGGGTGTTCTTGCACAAAATATGACACAAAATGCATTTGCCTAAAGACAACAATCTTCAAACAACTACTTGACTTATTCAAACATGGACACATGAAACACCGGGTGCACTAATGACATCTTCTTATGACAACTCTTCATTAACTTCAACCGTCTCAACCGGTAAGATGGAAAATGGATCTCTAACTACCTTCTTCAGCATGGACACATGAAACACCGGGTGCACTAATGACATCTCAGGGGGCAACTCCAGCCTATACGCCACTTGTCCTATCATCTGGGAGATCCTATACGGTCCGACATACGTTGAGCTCAACTTCCCCTTCTTTTCAAACCGCATGACTCCCTTCATGGGAGATACCTTCAAGAACACCCAACTATCTACTTGAAATTCCAAATCCCTACGACGAACGTCCGAATAAGACTTTTGACGACTATGAGCGGTTTTCAACCTCTCCGAAATGACTCTAACCTTATCCATAGCTTGATGCACAAGATCCGGTCCTAGCAGTTCCGCCTCTCCAACCTCGAACCATCCGATTGGAGATCTACACCTTCTTCCATACAGTGCCTCAAATGGGGCCATATGAATACTAGCATGGGAACCGTTGTCGTAAGCAAACTCTATAAGTGGCAAGTTATCATCCCAGCTACCCTTAAAATCAAGTACACAAGCTCGTAACATGTCTTCAAGTATCTAAATAGTCCGCTCTGCTTGCCCATCTGTCTGTGGGTGGAATGTTGTGCTGAGATTTACCTGCATACCCAAACCTTTCTGGAATTTCCTCCAAAAGTTAGCTGTGAACTGGGCCCCACGATCTGAAATACTAGAAACTGAAATGCCATGGATTCTGACTATTTCTTTAATATACAATTGAGCATATTGTTCTACAATATTAGTCAACTTCACTGGCAAGAAATGTGCTGACTTCATGTGCTGATCCACTATCACCCAAATTGAGTCGAACTTACGCGGAGTGCGGGGTAACCCCACCACATAGTCCATATTGATCATCTCCCATTTCCATGCTGGTATTTCCATAAACTGCGCCAACCAACCGGGCCTCTGATGCTCGGCCTTCACCTGCTTACAATTCGGACACCTAACCACAAAGTCCGCCACACCCCTCTTCATACAATTCTACCAATAGATCTCCTTGAGATCGTGATACATTTTCGTAGAACGTGGGTGTATGGAATACCTGGAATTGTGAGCCTCCGCCATTACTCTCTCTCGAAGATCATCTACGTCTGGAACACATCGCCTCCCTTGGCACTGCAAAACACCATCATCATTGCCGAGTGAAAATGTTGTAGTCTTGTGTTTTAGAATTGCCTCTCTCAACTGCACCAATGCTGGATCCCTATTTTTCTTTCCTTGACTTCTGCTACAAGTGAAGACTCTGCTCCATTAGGCACCAAAACATTCCCCTCATCTGAGACCGAAAGATAGACCCCCAAACATGCCAACTGATAAACCTCCCGAGCCAAAGGCCTCTGACCTGCTTCCAAATGAGCCAAGATACCCATGGATTTCCAACTAAGAGAGTCGGCCACCACATTCGCCTTTCCTGGATGGTACAAAATATTCATATCATAATCTTTGAGCAATTCCAACCATCTCCGCTGCCTTAAGTTCAATTCCTTCTGTTCGAACAAATACTGAAGACTCTTGTGATTTGTGAACACGTCCACATGGACTCCATAAAGAAAATGCCGTAAAAATTTTAATACAAACACAACTGCTGCGAGCTCCAAATCATGCGTCAGATAATTCTTCTTATGATTATTGAGATGCCTTGAAGCATACGCTATTACCTTACCACATTGCATCAACACACATCCCAAACAAACCCTCGAAGCATCACAGAACACCACAGACCCCTATGTACCTTCTTGCAAGGTCAATACCGCTGCCGAAGTCAATCTTGATTTCAATTCCTGGAAACTCCTTTCACAAACATCTGACCACTTGAACATAACTGCTTTCTGCGTCAGCTTAGTCAATGGGGAGGCGAAAGTAGAGAATCCTTCCACGAACCTCCGATAATACCCGGCTAGACCCAAGAAACTGCGATTCTCTGTCGGAGTCATTCGTCGAGGCCAATCCTTCACCGCTTCAATCTTTTAGGGATCAACCCGAATCCCTTCCCTGGAAACAACATGGCCCAAAAAGGTGACTGATTCTAGCCAAAACTCACATTTTGAAAACTTTGCATACAACTTGTGCTGATGAAGAGTCTGCAGAGCTTCCCTTAAGTGATTAGCATGATCTTCATGACTTCGCGAATAAACAAGGATATCGTCAATGAACACAATGACAGAGGAGTCAAGAAACGATTTGAAAACCTGATTCATAAGATCCATAAAAGCTGCTGAGGCGTTGGTTAGCCCAAAAGACATTACCAAGAATTCGAAGTGCCTATAACGAGTCATGAAGGCGGTATTACGAATATCCTTCTCCCTGATCTTTAACTGATGATACCCGGACCGTAAATCAATCTTTGAGAAGAACCTAGCACCTTGCAATTGGTCGAACAAATCATCTATCTGAGGCAATGGGTACTTGTTTTTTATGGTGACCTTGTTGAGCTGCTGATAATCAATAGACATTCGAAGCGATCCATATTTCTTTCTGACAAAAAATACGAGTGTGCCCCAAGGCGACACACTAGGCCTAATGAAACCCTTTTCTAGAAGGTCCTTCAATTGCTCTTTTAACTCCCTCAATTCTGTCGGTGCCATCCTGTAGGGTGGAATAAATATTGGCTACGTATCTGTCAATACATCAATCCTGAAATCAATCTCTCTATCTGATGAAATCCCAAGAAGCTCGTCCGAAAAAACCTCAAGAAACTCATTCACGACAGGCACGGACTCGGGAGCAGGCACCTCTGAAGTGGTGTCCGCAACCCAACCAAATGGTAGAAGCACCCTTTTCTGATCATCTTTGAGGCCTTAAGGTAGGAAATAAACCTACCTCTTGGCACAATATTATGCCCCTCCCACTCGATAACTGGATCATTAGGAAACTCGAGCCTCATAATTCTAGTTCGGCAATCTATTTTAGCAATGTCAGGATAAAGCTAATACATCCCCATGATCACACCAAAATCTACCATTCCCAACTCAACAAGATCAGCTGTGGTATCTCAACCACGCACCATGACAACACAGTTCCTATAGACTCGCACGGCTGTAATAGATTCACCAACCGGAGTTGACACAGAGAATGACTCACGGAGCTGTTCGGGTTCTATCCCAAAACTTGAAGCAACAAAAGGTGTGACATATGATAAGGAATACCCGGGATCAATAAGAGCATAAACATCATGGGACTGAACAGTCAGAATACCTGTGACGACATTTGGAAAAGCCTCCGCACTCTGACGACCACTCAAAGCATAGAACTGGCTGGGTCCTCCCCGACCTCGGGCACCACCCCTGGCTGCACCACGCCCTGCTGGTGCTGAAAGGCCTCGGGCTGGTGGGCATGCTGAAGATGTAGCAGCTGAAGAACTAGATAGTTAGGCGGCACCCCATCCTGCATCCTTGCTCAATGAAGGGTAGTCCCTATGAATATGACCCCTCACCCCACAACCATAGCATACTGCCTGATCCAAATAACAGGGCCAAGTATGAAACCTCTCGCACTTGGGGAAGGGCCCCCTCTGCTGCTACTGGAACCTCCCACTTGAACATCCTGGCTGATGGAACCCCCTGCCGCTAGAACTAGCCCCAAAATGATCTCTATGCTGATGATGATGGGGACGCCTGGCGGGGCACTAGCTGATGACTGAGCATAATACTGGGATGGTCCTGATGACCCCCTCCCATGAACTTGTCTCCCTCCTACAAAAGAACCCCCATGGCTGCCCGTCGACCGAGCTCTACCACTACTCTCTCTCCATTATTATCTTCAATTTTCGAGCCTTTGTAGCCTAGGAATATCCCACAATCTTCCCATAGTTCATATCTGAATGCAGAGCAGCTGTAGGAGCTTCATTAATAACCAAGGGATCGAGGCCCTGCACGAACCGACGAACTCTATCCTCCATAGTAGACACCATATGAACAACATATTTGGACAAGCGCACGAACTCCATATGATACTCCCACGCGCTCCTATTTCCCTGCTTCAGGACCTCAAACTCTGTAACACGGGCTGCCATAGTCTCGGCGGGCAAGAAATAGTCATTTGAAGGCATCTACAAACTCATCCTACCTCGGCTGAGGGCTCCCATCTCCACGGGAACTCTCCCACATTTCGAACCACGAATATGCCGCTCCCTTCAGATGATTGGAATCCAACTCAACCCCCTCTATCTCAGTAGCCCTCATAACTAGGAGGGTTTTGTACATCTCATCAATGAACTCCTGAGGATCAGCCTCTGGGTTGGTGCCTGTGAACTCTGGAGGGGCTAATCGTAGAAACTGGTTGACTCTAGAACCTGAAGAATCCCATTGCTCGCTAGAGGATGTAAGGGCTGCATTTGATCTTTGGGCCTGGGAGGCCACTAACTGGGTCAACATCTAGATAGCTCCCTTGAGGTACCCATCAGAAATACCGGGACCGGAAGCTGGAGCTGGAGGTGGGTCAGGAATATCAGCAGGAGGGATTTCAGCACCCACTGCTGGAGCAGGAATAGGAATAGTATGGCCTGGAGAGGAGGAGTCAGGTTGGTTTATGGTTAGGGGATCATTTGCACCCGCACCACCAAATGGGGAATTTACGACAACTCCCGGGGTGACATATGCCTCTAGCACGAGTCAATCTCTCTTCCTGGGTGCCATTTACTGAAAGTTGAAACAACGCACGGGTTAGAGATAGACAACCTCACCTTTCACCACATCGCACGATATCGAATAGCAATAAAAGTGTATTTTCCTAAATGTCCATGTAGCCCCCTAATTATGGATGTGGTCGACAACACACCGATAAGAAGGGCTCTACTAGGCACGGCTTCGAGACATCTTATGACACTTTTAAAACCTTATGCTCTGATAACAAGTTTGTTACGCCCCAAAACCGAGGGACGAGACCGGCGCCTAACCGGATGAACGCGGTCAAGCCGACCTGGATTTCCTTTCCTACCCAACGCATTTCCCCATGTTCATAATGTACATTTCATAAGTGAAACAGCAAAATAGAATTAAAGCATGCGTTTACAACATAAATCCCTTTCTTATTTTAACATTTTCAACATTTAATCTTCCCAAAACATACATTCTAAAATACAACACTCCCGATACGGGATCGTGATTACGAACGAGTACGAAAACTATCCAAAATACATATATATACAACCCACATAATGTCCACGGAGCCTTTAAGAGTACGGAGAAGAATACATAGAACTGTCGACAACAAGGCCCCGACTATACCTCAAAAGAAATGACATATATAAAATAAGACAACATGTACTACACATGGCCCCGAGAGGAAGTGAGGCTCACCAAGACTGCTGAAGAGATGAAGAGAAGGCACCACTATCGGCGATCTGAGCTACCTGCTATGGAACCACCTACATCCATATAAAAGATGTAGCGCCCCCGGCAAAAGGGTCGTTAGTACCATTGAATAGTACTAGTATGGATAAACAAACCTACTCCAGATAGGATAAACAACATCAGTTAAACATGAACAGAGACATCATACAACGGTACACTGAAACATGGAAAATCATAACAAGAATTACCACATCCCACATCTAGTTTTTCCATCTTTTAGTTAATGTACTTTTAAGTTTCGTCTTGTTATTATTATTACTGATCCACCGTGTTGTTGTCACACGGAGTCCGATCTCTGCCCGATCGGCTAAGACATCCCAAGTGATGTCCGAATTTCAATCACATCACATATAACCATCGTGGCTTGTTCTTGCGGAGTCCGATCTCTGCCCGAATAGGATAGGCTATAACCGTGGCTCGTGCACAGCACACGGAGTTCGATCTCTCCCCGATCGGCTAGGACATATCAACTGAAAACAGTGAGGACAATAATCATCATCAAAACATAATTATATCATAATATCAAGTCATCCATGTGTACGACATGGAGTCTGATCCCAGCAAGACCGGATAGGCCTTCTCACCCCTAGGACATTCTCCTGGTACAGTTATGGATGTTTTAGGTCACTTACATAATTTTTAAACTTTTTGTTCCCCAACACATATTGTTCTTGGATTCATCTTTCATATCATTAGAGTCCTTTAATTCATTTTCCCGACAATTCATCCTTTAGTCCATATCCCATAAACATCTGATCCATTAATTCATATTTCACAATTTCCCAATCCATTATTTCGTGCTTCGTAATAGTACAACCTCATGTTTCACATTTCACATCAGTACCATATCTTTACTTATATTCCATGACCATCAACCCTTTTACATTTTTCTCACCCATCATATAATAGGAACACACACACAATAAGAAAGAACATGATGGTCAACATGCATACATTCCACTAGCAAGACATCATGGTGGTAGAATATAGCAACATGGAAATAAGAATTCCCCAATTAAGCACATAGAGCACATAATTTCCATAGAAGGTCAATGAGAGAGTCATACCCGAAAAATGACCACAAAGGGTTTATCCTATGAGGATTAGAGTTTGCCATACATACCTCGAGTTGGAATTTCCCTTTAATTTCTATCCCAAATCACCGGAACTTCTAACTCCTTCAATCTAATTTACAATGTGACACATTCAAACTTAGAGTTAGGAACCTTGAACTCATTTGGGAATTTTATCAAATACTATGTGGTCCTTTAATTAACTAGCCCCCTTTTTAGTGAAAGGTTTCCCTATCCTACTTCCCTTTGCTATATTATAGTAGATTATTCACATGCATGCAAGGTCTATGTGTGTTCTATTCTAACCAAAATCTGAGAATTTGGGGAATGGGGTGAAGACTTACCTCTTATGGTGAAGAAGATGACGACTACTCGATTAATTTCGGGTCTGAGTAGAGATGGAGGACCAATTTGGGGAAGATGAGGACTTCTCTCACTAGAAACCACTCTCACTTCTCTTTGTTTTGATCTGATATTCGTTAAAAATGAAAGGGGGGGAGGTATTTTATTAAACGGGGGGTCGACTTTTTCAAATTAGAAATTAGAAGCCCCGAAGCAGGTATGTGGTTTGCATACCTGTCGCATAAGTGGCCTTCAGATGGGCCAATAAGGAAAGCAGACTGCCCAGGTATGCGACCACTATGGTCCGCATACCCGTTATGCGATCACATACTGCGTTTCATAACTCCCTTCGCAAAAATAGAGGTGCAAGAATGCGAATAGGTGAAATGCGATCGCATTATGGTCCGCACAACTGTCCTCAAAATGGACAGCAATTGTCCAGGTATGCGACCACTATGTGGTCCATATACCTGATCTGAGTACTTCACCTTTTTTTTTTACTCCAAAAGGGTCCGTTTTAAGATTTACTACTGATATAACAATATGGGGACCTACCCAGGCATCATTTTTAGTACATAAAATTTACGGGTCTTTACATCCTCCCCCACTTAAAATCATTCGTCCCCGAATGAGGACTCGGGGAGTCACTTTAGGTAAGAAAACAGAAAGACACCAGCCCCCCTCCCAATTTTCACTAACTATGATATTTTCTGGAAATTTTGCCGGAGCTTCCTCTGTAACTAGGCCTATGCACCTGTCAGAGGGCCCCCAAAACATATTTCAACAAGTTCCACATAATTTCAGCTACTTCACAAGTTGTACTAAGTGTAGATAACACAACGAATTTCACATAACTCAATTATTTCAATGGGTTGCACATAATTCAACTAACATAATACCCAAAAATATGGCATAAGGTTGAAAAAGTCATATGAGGCAGGAAGATAGGGAAGTGGGGCATTCTTTCACAAAATATGACACAAAATATATTTAGCTAAAGAAAACAATTTTCAAAACCACTACTTGACTTATTCAAACAAATGAGGGTATTTTTCTTTCACTTCACTTTCCGCTTCCCACGTGGTTTCCTCGACCTGTTGACTCTGCCATAATACTTTAACTGAAGCAAAATCCCTGTTTCTCTACCTACAAACGTGCCTATCAAGAATAGCGACGGGAACTTCTTCGTATGACAACTCTTCATTAAACAGATGGATCTCCAACTACCTTCTTCAGCATGGACACATGAAACACCGGGTGCACTAATGACATCTCAGGGGGCAACTCCAGCCTATACGCCACTTGTCCTATCCTCTGGGCGATCCTATACGATCTGACATACCTTGGGCTCAACTTCGCCTTCTTTCTAAACTGCATGATTTCCTTCATGGGAGATACCTTCAAGAATACCCAATCATCTACTTGAAACTCTAAATCCCTACCACGAACGTCCGAATAAGACTTCTGACGACTCTGAGCTGTTTCCATCCTCTCTGAAATGAATCTAACCTTTTCCATACATTGATGCACAAGATCCTGTCCTAGCAGTTCTGCCTCTCCAACCTCGAACCATCCGATTGGAGATCTACACCTTCTTCTATACAGTGCCTCGAATGGGGCCATCTGAATACTAGCATGGGAACTGTTGTCGTAAGCAAACTCTATAAGCGGCAAGTGATCATCCTAGCTACCCCTAAAATCAAGTATACAATCTCGTAACACGTCTTCAAGCGTCTAAATAGTCCGCTCTGCTTGCCCATCTGTCTGTGGGTGGAATGTTGTGCTGAGATTTACCTGCATACCCAAACCTTTTTGGAATTTCCTCCAAAAGTTAGCTGTGAACTGGGCCCCTAGATCTGAAATACTAGATACTGAAGTGCCATGGATTCTGACTATTTCTTTAATATACAATTGAGCATATTGTTCTACAATATTAGTCGACTTCACTGGCAAGAAATGTGCTGACTTCATGTGCCGATCCACTATCACCCAAATTGAGTCGAACTTACGCGGAGTGCGGGGTAACCCCACCACATAGTCCATATTGATCATCTCCCATTTCCATGCTGGTATTTCCATAAACTGCGCCAACCAACCGGGCCTCTGATACTCGGCCTTCACCTGCTGACAATTCGGACACCTAACCACAAAGTCCGCCATACCCCTCTTCATACCATTCCACCAATAGATCTCCTTGAGATCGTGATACATTTTCGTAGAACGTGGGTGTACGAAATACCTGGAATTGTGAGCCTCCACCATTACTCTCTCTCGAAGATCATCCACGTCCAGAATACATAGCCTCCCTATGTACCGCAAAACACCATCATCGTTGCCGAGTGAAAATGTTGTAGTCATGTGATTCAGAATCGCCTCTCTCAATTGTGCCAATGCTGGATCCCTGATTTGATTTTCCTTGACTTCCGGTACAAGTGAAGACTTCGCTGCATTTCACACCACAACATTCCCTTCATCTGAGGCCGAAAGACAGACCCCAGATTGGCCAACTAATAAACCTCCTGAGCCAAAGGCCTCTGACTTGCTTCCAAATGAGCCAAGCTACCCATGGATTTCCGACTAACAGCGTCGGCCACCACATTTGCCTTTCCTGGATGGTACAAAATATTCATATCATAATATTTAAGCAATTCCAACCATCTACGCTGCCTTAAGTTCAATTCCTTCTTTTTGAACAAATACTGAAGACTCTTGTGATTTGTGAACTCGTCCACATGGAACCCATAAAGATAATGCCGCCAGATTTTTAATGCAAACACAACTGCTGCGAGCTCCAAATCATGCGTCAGATAATTCTTCTCGTGATTATTGAGCTGCCGTGAAGCATACGCTATTACCTTACAACATTGAATCAACACACATCCCAAACCAACCCTTAAAGCATCACAGTACACCACAAACCCCTCTGTACCTTCTGTCAAGGTCAATACCGGTGCTGAAGTCAATCTTGATTTCAATTCCTGGAAACTCCTTTCTCAAGCATCGGACAAGTGGAACAATTTCTTTCTAAAACCCGACTTGGATATTAAGCCCAGCACGGTTAACAAAAATGCCTCAGGGCTAAAAAAGCGTAAGAGCCCAAATCGCCCGCTACATTTAAAGTCGTATCGACCTTACACATAAGAGTCCGAGTCGCCAGCCACAGGTCATACCGACACAAATCACCTCAAGGCCAATTTGAAAACCTGAGGGCCGTTGAGCTCGAGTCGAAACCCAACTCGAAGACTAAGCCCGACATGGTTAACTAAAGCGCCTTAAGGCCATAAAAGCGTAAGAGCCCAATTCGCCCGCTATATTTAAAGTCGTATCGACCTTACGCGTAAGAGCCTGAGTCGCCAGCCTCAGGTAATACCGACAAAATTGCATCAGGGCCAATTTGAAAACTCGAGGGCCGTTCAGCTCGAGTCGAACCCCGACTCGGAGACTAAGCCCGACATGGTTAACTAAAGTGCCTCAGGGCCATAAAAGCGTAAGAGCCCGTGTCGCCAGCTACCACGAAGGTCGTACCGACCGAAAGCATAAGAGCTTGACTCCAGCTTAAAGAACCTCAGGTCCAATTTATAAACCCAAGGGTCTCATCTCAAAGTCCAATTCACCGGGCTAACTACCTCATCTCAAAGTCCAATTCACCGGGCTAACTACCAACATGCAAATCAAATCATAGAATATTTCATATATATATATATATATATATATATATATA
>ML425183.1:0-25163 GCA_005239525.1 Nicotiana knightiana
TTGTGATATTAATATAGCTTTGATTGGTTGATTAAACTCTATTTGTTCAACTACGTTCTTGTTGTAGTTGATTGAAGGGCCCTCAATTAGCTGTGCCTATTTATTATGTATCTACTTGAGAGAGAGTGCATATTTAGGTAATTGTTTGAACAACACCACTCCCAGAGTATAGACGAAAGTCATAACCGAGGGTTTAGAGGTTGGATTAGAGATAACGATACTTCGGGTGCAATCTAAGTGAACTGTAATGCAATCTAGCTAGCGTAACTTGAGAGAGTGCGTCTAGTAAATTATCATAATTACTTGAGAGAGATTTATGGTAGAGAGAGCGTTCATGATTGATAGAGATGATTAATCAAGCTATACGACGTATCCGAGAAGTAAGTTCACCAGCGGGGGAAACCGTAACCTTAGATTAAAGTTAGTTTTAATATTTAGTATCAGTAATTTAAATAACATCAGGTGACAGCTGAGTACTAATTTAAACATCGTGCTTGATACGTCAATTCCCTGTGGGATCGACTCTGGGCATAATACCCCAGGATTATATTTGCAACGCCCGCTTAGTCTTCTACAAGACATAGTTGAGCGTGATCACTGATCTTGGCCTTTTTATTGTAATAGTGTTCTGCCTGTTGTTTTTAGGCGATCATCCTTATGTATGCCATTCTCCGTTCTTCGGCTCCATCGAGCTCTTGCCTTATTCTTTCATCTTTCCTCGGCCCTCTCTCATAGGAATATCTCAAACTGGGCTCTCCGACTTCGACTGGTATTACCGAATCAGTTCCATAGACTAATGAGTAGGGTGTCTATCATGTGCTCGTCTTCAGCATTGTACGGTAGGCCCAAAGCACTTCTAGTAATAACTTCGGCCATAGTGCCTTAGCGTCCTCAAGATTTTTCCTCATGATGTTCAGTATTAATTTAATGGAGAATTCCGCTTGCCCGTTTCCCACGGGATGGTACGGTGTTGGTATTATTCTTTTGATATGCCACTTCTCAAAAAATTCGGCGATCCTTTTTACAGTAAATTGGGTCCGTTGTCGCAAATGATCTCTTTGGGGAGGCCGAAGCGGCACACGATGTTTTTCCATATAAAGGCAATCACTTCATTTTTGCTTATCTAGGAGAATGATCCTACTTCTACCCATTTAGAAAAATGGTCCGCTAAAACCAAAAGAAATCGTATGTTACCTCACCCCGCAATGAGGGAGCCGGCGATGTCCATTCCCCACTTGATGAATGGCTAAGAGGAAGTGACCGAGTGGAGGTGCTCGTCTGCTTGATGGATCATTGGGGTGTATTTTTGGCATTGCTCGCATTTTTTCACGAAGTCTGCGACATTTTTTTTCATAGTGTGCCAGTAGTAACCTGCCCGTATGAGACATCTTACCAGAGCTCTATTGCCGGAATGAACTCTGCAATGGCCTTCATGGTCTTCTTCTAGGACACGTCGTGTTTGATTTGGCCTAAGCACTTCGCTAAGGGGCTCCATACATCCTCTTGTTAAGGTCTTTGTGAATGATGATGTACCTGGCTGCTTGTATCCGAAGCTTATTGGCTTCCTTTTTATTATCTGGTAGTATGTCATCCTACAAGTATGTAACAATACAGTTGCGCTAGTCCCAAGTTAGATTTATGGTCCTTACCTCGATTTGATCTATCGATGAGTGGAGGAGGGTGACCACGTTTCTTTCTCCGGCTATGCTTTTAGTGGCTGCTGCTAATTTAGTGAGGTCGTCTGCCTCGATGTTTTGTGCTCGAGGAATCTGATTGAGCTGGCATTCGTCAAACTCGGGCAGTAGTTTGCGGATCTCGGCCTGGTATTTTTGTAACCTTTGCTCTTCGATCTGGAAAGTCCCTGTGACTTGGTTGACGACGAGTTGAGGGTCGCAACGTAGAATGACCTGTCTCGCCCCGTACTTGAGTGCTATCCTTAATCCTGAATCACGACCTCATACTCGGCCTCGTTGTTAGTCATGTTCGGACACCTTATGGACTGGCGAATCACTTCGCATGTCGGGATTTCGAGCACAAGTCCCAGTCCGGACCCTGATGCATTAGAAGCATCGTCGGTGTAAAAAATCCATAGATCTTGTGATTGTGGAGAATCGTGGACAGTTTCTTTTGTGACTTCGGGCATTATTTTTGCGTTGAAATCGGCGATGAAATCGGCAAGGACTTGTGATTTTATCTCCGTTCACGGTTGATATGTGATATCATGCTTGCTTAAGTTTATGGCCCACTTGGCTAACATGCCCGATAGCTCATGCTTATGCAAAATACTTCTCAAGGCGAAAGTTGTGACTACCGAGATGGGGTGGCACTAGAAGTAGGGTCTAAGCTTTCGCGAAGCTACGACCAAGGCCAGGGCCAACTTTTCGAGGTGGGGGTACCTCGTCTCAACATCAATTGAGGTTTTGCTAATGTAATAGATAGGAGATTGTGTAACTTTATCTTCTCGGACCAGGGATGAACTCACCGCTACTTCAGATATGGCGAGGTAGACGAGGAGGTGATCCCCAGGTTCTGCTTTGGAAAGCAACGACGGTAATGACAGGTAATCCTTTAAATTCTTCAGGGCTTGGGTGCACTCGGAGGTCCACTAGAGGTCGTTGTCCTTCTTCAGTACGCTGAAAAACTTGTGGCATCTGTCGGATGATCGTGAGAAGAATCTCGACAAGGAGGCTATACGACCAGTCAACCTTTGAACCTGCTTTTTGGTGTTATTCCTTCTTTGGCTTTGATTTGGTCGGGGTTGACCTCGATACCTCGTTGTGATACTGGGAATCCCAAGAATTGTCCCAAGGTCACGTCGGATGCACACTTTTTAGGACTTAGCTTCATTATGTACCGCCTGGGTATATCGAAGGCTTCTTTCAAGTGGTCGATGTGATCTTCCTTCCTTTTGGACTTGACCAACATATCGTCTATTTAGACTTCCATGGTCTTGTTGAGTTGATCTTTGAAAATTATGGTCACCAACCTTTGGTATGTCGTCCCCGCATTT
The DNA here is from genome assembly GCA_005239525.1 of Nicotiana knightiana. NCBI lineage: Eukaryota > Viridiplantae > Streptophyta > Magnoliopsida > Solanales > Solanaceae > Nicotiana > Nicotiana knightiana. The sequence goes on from ML425183.1 coordinate 3,011, forward strand.
TTCAGTCTAAAAGGCGTAACTCTGTAGCAGTACATTCCTTGATGGGTGATAAAGGTAGTCTTCTCCTATTCCTCTCTTCCATGAGGATCTGATTGTAGCCCGAGTAGGCATCTAAGAAGATCAGCAGTTCATGCACGGTCGTTGCGTCAATGAGCTGGTCGATATGAGGTAACGGGAATGAATCTTTGGGGCATGCTTTATTTAAATCCATAAAGTCTATGTACATCTGTCACTTCCCGTTCTTATTTTTAACTATGACCACATTGGCGACCCATTGGGGGTATTTTGACTCCTTGATGGAGCCATTTTCCAATAGTTTTTGACCTCCTCGCGGACTGCATAGTTTATTTTGGAATTGAACTTCCGCCTAACCTGCCTTACCAGGGGATGGAACGGATCGACATTCAACTTGTGTGTGGTGATCTCCTTCGGGATACCTGACATGTATGCATGGGAAAAATCAAATAAGTCTGCGTTAGCAGTTAAGAATTGACGAAATTTACCTGGTTCTTAAAGCTTGCAGCCGATGTAGCCTTTCTTATTGTGGTCATTATCATCAAGTTGGACGGGGTAGAGGTCTTCTATGGTTGATCCAGCGGCCTTTACTGTTTCAGGATCTATGATGATGTCTTCTGTTTCTTCATAGCTCAACCTCGATCGTTTTAATTTCTATGCCTCTTTTGATTTTCCCTTCATTTGTTGGGTGGTCGTACAATCCAGGGCGATGCGGCAGCATTCTCGAGATGTGCATTGTTCTCCTTGTATGCTGAATATTTCCTATGGGGTTGGAAATTAGATAACTTGGTACAAGCTGGAGGGATAGCCCTCATGGCATGTATCCAAGGTCGACCTATTATGGCGTTGTACACCGTATCCTGGTCCATGATGTGGAAAGTGGTTTCCAGAGTGACACGGCCGGCCAGGACGGGGAGTGTGATTTCTCCAGACGTTCGTTCAACTGCACTGTTAGAACCTGTTAGCGTGATGCAACGTGACACTATCTTATCCTCGAGTTTCATTTGTGCAAGTACTCGAGGGTGGATAATGCACGTGCCGCTCCCATTGTCTACCATAATGCGTCTTACATATGTATCTAATATTCGTAAAGTGATAACAAGGGCATGATAGTGAGGGAAAACCAAACTGTGGGTATTTGACTTATCGAGCATGATACTTTCATCGAGTTCGTCATACTATTCGTGAGTGATAGACTGTTTGAGCTTGTGGGTTGTGGTTAATTTTACGTTGTTGATCGAAGCGTCGTCGCCCCCCCCCCCCCCCGATCATTTGNGCTCCCATTGTCTACCATAATGCGTCTTACATATGTATCTAATATTCGTAAAGTGATAACAAGGGCATGATAGTGAGGGAAAACCAAACTGTGGGTATTTGACTTATCGAGCATGATACTTTCATCGAGTTCGTCATACTATTCGTGAGTGATAGACTGTTTGAGCTTGTGGGTTGTGGTTAATTTTACGTTGTTGATCGAAGCGTCGTCGCCCCCCCCCCCCCATGATCATTTGAATGGTGTGAGTCGATGAGGGTGGTTTCGGCGGTCCCTAGTGTTGTTCACATCCTCAAGCAAAGTTGGTCCTCCCTCGGTCGCTCAACAATTCTTTGAGGTATCCTTGGTGAAGCATGTTTACGACCTCCTGCCTTAGGGCGATGCAATCCTCAATTTTTTGGCCTTGCTCTTGGTGGAACTCACAGAGGGCGTTTGACTTTCTGGTGCTTGGGTCTGACCTTATCCTTTGTGGCCACTTTACTTTTGGTCCGAGCTTCTCCAATGCGTAAACTATTTCTGACGGCGACACACAAAAATTGTGAGCGGATAATAAATAGGGCATACCTCTCTCATTCTGGTGAGTCCTTGTCCTTGATCTAGATGGGCCCTCTTCGTGGTGGGGGGAGGGGGCATGATGGGGCTTCTGATATATGGCTGATGCCTTTCTCGGTTGGGTCGTGAAGCTGTAAGATCCCTCCTGACATCATTTCTTCGATCCTTCCTGGATTCGACATGTACCGAGGTCAACCGATGGGTTGGCCTATCAGGTCGTCTTCGTCTGCACAGACCTCGGCACAGTAGGCATTGTGTATTTCATCCCAAGTTGTTGGAGGATATTTCATAAGCTGACTTAATAATTTTCTGGTCACCCTTGAGCCATTCCTGTTCAGCTCGTTTTGGAAAGCTGCTACAACCATTCATTCTGATACATTTGGTAAGGTCATCCTTATTCGGTTGAATCGAGCGATGAAGTCACTCAATCCCTTTATGGGCAATCGTTTGATGGAAAATATATTGTTCGTTCTTGCCTCCACCTTTTTGGACCCAACATGGGCCGTTACGAAGTTGTCGGCCATTTTTTCAAATGTTTCGATGGAACGCGCGGGCAGTTGTGAATACTAAGTTAATGCTCCTCCGGTGAGGTTATCGCAGAACTTTTTAAACAAGATGGAGGATACTTGTTCTTTGGCGAGACCATTACCTTTTATCGTAGTGACATAGTGAGTCACATGATCTTCGGGGTCGGTCATACCGTCATATATTTTTAGATAAGGCGGCATCTTGAAGGTCTTGGGTATGGCATGCGAGGCCGCTTCATCACTGTACTGTTTCTTAACAAACCGACCAACATCTCTTTTTGGCAAGATTTGCCCGCACACCTGGTATTTGTCGACTCTTTCTTGGTGCTCTCTTATTTGGTTTCGAAGCATTTTGTTCTCATTTGCCATTCTTCCATCTTCCTCGAAATGGTTGTGAGGGTGTTGTCACCTGCATTATTAACATTGTGAGTGATACCTGTTACTGGAGGGAGGGGGCCGTGTTGCTTGGCCGTTGTCGGTGTAATGCAAGTCCTTGTGTTTTCTCTAGCTGCCTCCTGGGCGGGCTTGTCAAGGATGCTGGTTAACGGGTTTGTTACCCAAGCCTCAAGTAGTTTTTTCACTGTTGGCGGCGCCTCTTCCATCGTGGACGTGGACGTGGAAGCTCCTTTACCACGGGATGTTGTGATACTGTCGTGAGGGAGGGGCGACCCGCCTCGCCTGGGGGAGGCATTAGGCGTTATATCCTCGCCTTCTGTTCCAGAAACCTCATTGATGGTGTTCAAGAGGTTGGTGGTGAGATCGGCCACTGCCTTCATTATTTCTTATCCATTAGCTGCCATGTCAGATATGTGTGTACAAGGAAAAATGAGTTTTTTTTTTTGTAAACTGTGCTTGTTATGGATCTAGAAGAAACTAAAAAATCAACTAGGAAATCCCCACAGACGACGCCAAAATGTTTGACCAAAAAGTGTAAATCTTCAGTTAAACTAATTAATTTATACAACCAGGGATTAAACCTAGTTAATAATAATATCCCTAGATTTATAACTAGTTAACATAAATAACACTAGATGGTGTTGGTGAAGGATTAAATGCAGTGTGCATTCAATATTTCAAGAGGAGTAATGATGGGAGAATATCAAGCAATAAATAACAATAAATGGCATTAACGTAAATACGAAGAATGGTTCACCTAATATTGAATGTGGTGGATGATTCTTCTTTCTGGCAGTGATGAGTGATAGACAAATTCTAGAATATTGGAACTATTCTCAGATCTGATGGAAAAGTATGAAATAATGGATGGTAGAATCTTATTAGAAAGATAGTGTTTGTATCTTTTCCAGATAGAAAGTCTTCTTCTTAAAGAGTATTCTTATCAGAGAATATTACATGCCCTTTCCCCTTATCTTCTTTTTAATGTAAATGGGATATATCCCCAGTCAACCCTAAAAGTACAAGTAAAGAGAATATTCCTATTACAAAAACTAGTCGTTAGCATTGTCCTTGCTACTTGGCTTCGGTCGTCATTGACTGCCCGGCTACGAGCCCCGTTGTCTATTAGTTGACCTCGGCCACATCACTTTTCATAATACCACTCCATGCTAAATCCCATTGAGGCAGATTGTGACCTATGCAGTTCTAATATTGTATATTACCCGCCCTAAATAAGGATTACTTACAAATTATATACAATCCACTATTATTGTCTTAAATTAGGGATTTAATTACATCTTTTTCCTACTTTCTCTCCATTCCTCTTTTAATAAGCCTCCTTCCAGTTGTATTTTACCTATTTTAAGCCATAAAAAATGGAATTTCAGTTACAAAAAAGGAAAAAGATACGCTGCAATATGACTACAGCTTTGAACGCAATTGTCGCCAAAATTTATCCTTGTTTCCATCTCTATGATTGCTCTACTATGCTTTTACTGAATAATTTCTTAACAACGTTGCCAAACTACAACACCAATCGTAGTTGAATCAAACAACATAATTGAGCAGATTCGAAGTCTTAGCAGATCTCAAATAAAATGCATTCGCCTCCAAACTTCGGATTCAACTTTGTATTAGTATTTCCAACAAGAATCTATGATACCCAGTTAACTTCTCACGCAATTCAAATTTCACATAAAACTCAGTTTCCCTGAAGTGCAACGATGGCGCTTTTAATGTGAAACTCGAAGTTTCTCCACCCAAATCATTTAGTTCCCATCAATATTCAAGTTTTTCCGTTCAAACAAATATGAACTAGTGCACATGAGTCGATTTGGAATTCGCTCTCTGCTTTTCTTTTCTTAATAAATCAACTGAGAAAAGAACAATGTATGGTACATCAACATACAAATTAAAAAATTCGTACAAATTTAATGCATATTTGAATATCTGCAACAACATACATAGTAAAAGTAAATTTCATACGACTAATTATATAGTATACAACTTATTTATAACTTTCATACATTATTTCTACCCAATTAAATACAACTACAACATCATACAACTTAAATACAATTTTCATAAAAAATTTATACAATATGTCTTTTGTATATCATTTGTATGTGGTATGTTCTTCTTCCTCCTCTCTTATAATAATTTTGATACATATCAACACTTTATGTAAAAATATAGTATTATAACTTAAATACAAATTTCATACAACGATTCATATATTATACGACTATTTTTCAACTTTCATATAGCATTCAAATAAAAATATATATACTTACAACAGAATACAACTGAAATACAATTTGCATACAACTTTAATACAATTTCGTAAGTATATTGTATGTCATGTGTTCTTCTTCTTCTGCTTCTTCATCGAGTTTCAATCTGAAATCCAGCCACAATCAAGTTTAATCTTCACCAACTACCCTCAAAATTGAGATATAAATTTCAAAGAATATTTTTAATTGTTTGCAACAACACCCAATCCAAACAAACAATAGTTTTTGAAAACCCAAATTCGAATTCAAAGTTTCATAGTTTTTTAATAGTTGCCAATGGTGGAGAATCAAATACCTTTAAAATTTATTGATTAACAATTTCAATTCAAACACCAATTGTGCAACATGAAAGGAAATTTCTAAGTTAAAACCTTATATTATAACAAATTGAGATTCATTGATAATTTTCCTGGAAATAAAAGAATGAAAAGCGGAGAAAATGATGGAAGAAAATTGGAGAAAGAACAGAAAAGAAGAGAAAGAGAGAGAGAGAGAGGGAGAGGGAGAGGGAGAGGGAGAGAGAGAGAGAGAGAGAGAGAGAGAGAGAGAGAGAGAGAGAGAGAGGATGGACACAGAGAGAGAGAGAGAGAGCAGGGATCTGGATTCCCTATTCAATTCTTATTATAAAGGGATGCTCATTTAAAATTAATTTGTATATAATTGATAAATTGTATATTTCCATGTAATTAAGTTAAAACTTTATTAGGGAGGGTAATAAAGTTTCAGATATAGTATAGAAATGTAAAAATCCCAAAGCACTATTTCGAAAAGTACTTTTGAGAAAAATTTACCAAAAATACTTTTTAAAAGCTTGACCAAACACTAATTTCAAAATTGCTTTACAAATTAATTAGCCAAAAAATAAACTACTTCTCACAAGAAATACTTTTTTTTGAAAAAAGCATTTTTCAAAATAAGTTGATTTTAGTAGTTTGGCGAAATATGCTTTTCAGAAACCACTATTGTTTAGTGACTATTAATTTTCTATAGTTACCATCATAATTACTTCCTATAGCTACTATTTAGTTGTTACGGGACTGTATTCGTTGTATTCGCGCTACTCTATTTATGAATACATTAGCAAAATTCACCTAAAAAAATAGAGGAATCCAGTTGTGCTACTGTATTCGCTGTATTTGCACTACTGTATTCATGAATATAGTAGCGGAATTCACCTAAAACATGTGAATCAAGTTGTTTAACAACTGAAAGAGTATCAATTAGCGTGTTATCACTCCTCATTTAACTCAACAAAATCAAATCTACATAAATTTCGTCGCTACTGTGTTGTATTCCATGTATTCATAAAGACTGTATTTATAAATACGGTAAGGTAATCAAGAAATAGGGTGTATACCATTCTATTCAATTCGACTGTATACATTGTATTCAGTTCGCATATATTCATTATTCACTATTATATATTGTATTCAATTCACCGTATTCAATTCAACTGTATTCAAACAACAAAAAATTACAAAACATAGTGACATTTGACTATATTTTAAAAATACAAACATTCGAAATACATAAATACATGTGAAAAAACAATGTATTTATACAATAATACAATGTATTTGCATCATTGTATATGACTAAAATAGCAAAAAAGAGAAGAAAGTTCGTCGGAGAAGGTGTTTCCCCCAAGCAAAATATTGTATATTGTATTAAAACTAAAAATGGAGACGAACAAAGACCCTGCCTCAAATCTTCTCCAGCATCACCATAGCCAAATAAGTTTGCCTAAGAGGATGAGCCAGTAGTGGATGATGACGCTGACGAGAATCATAACGACGATCAAGATGATGACGCTGACAATTCTGCTGATTTGATAGAGAAGAGAGAGGGTTGAGAATCTTGCTGATAGAGAGAGGGAAAGAATATAATTGGCGTATTTCACGCTTCAATGATAGGTATAAATAAATACCTATTTTACTATAAAATAGAAAAGATAGCTATAAGTAATAATATTTTAAATTGTTGGTTTATAATAAAGGAATCTCTACATAAATAGCCGGCAATTTTCATTGTTTACTTTTTCTACCATATACATAGTTTATACATGATTATACACATATAATACATAAATTATACATATATTATATCTTCACTAGATATTTTTAGTTGAAATGATTAGATGAAAGGCTATTGGATTAATTCTTCTATAATAAATGAAGAATTAACCCAACTAACCGATCACCCAGCCACTTAGTAAATAGTAAATATGACTGGCTATTTGTGTAAAGATCTCATTATAATGGTTTGCTAAGGAGGTAAAGTTTCCTTATATGAATGCTTTGACCAGCACCAAATTAGTAAAATTGCACGGGGCGCCCTATTTGGTCGCCCCCATTTAACCTATACCTATTTTTTTAAAACTTTTAACTTGTACCCATTTTTTAAATAACTTCAGCCCCCTTTCTCCTCCTCCTTCTCCTCCTTCGTCTTCTTTTTCTTCTTCTTCTTCTTCTTCTTCTTCTTCTTCTTCTTCTTCTTCTTCTTCTTCTTCTTCTTCTTCTTCTTCTTCTTCCTTCTGTTGTTGTTGGTGCTGCTATGGAACTTCAGTTCATGGGATGATTGTCATATATATGTTTATCAGAGCTGAAGTTCACCAGTTACAAAACAAAAACTTCAGCTCTAGAGCTGAAGTTCACCAGTTACAAAACAAAAACGTCAGCTCTAGAGCTGAAGTTCGCCAGTTACAAAAATAAAAACTTCAGCAATTACAAACAAAAGCTTTGCGTTAAGACGTGCACAAGTTAAACAAAAACTTCAGCACACTTGGTTCAACACACTTGCTACTTCAGGCCCGTCTACTAGAATGCTGAAGTTTTGCGTGATTGCCTTTGCTACTTTAGCTCCGTATGCTGAAGTTTTGCGAAAAATGGGTACACTTGCAATTTTTTTTGCAAAGCGGGCACAAGTTAAAACGTGACACAAAAAGCGGGTATAGATGCAAATGCCCCACAAATTATACTGGAACCCACTTGTCCATTATGAGCTTAATTGAGGCCCATATTCACAAAGAAGCCCGTTTGGCTCTTCTTGTGAGCCCAAATTAGACTAGCCCATCATATCGTGTTACATAGTACGAACTTAACTTCTCTTTTCTGTTTCAACTGGAAATGCAGCAGGATGAAGCATCATTCAGTTCGGTAAGCAAACCCTTTAACATTAAACGTTCGAGTTCTTATTTGTTCCTTACATTTCCTATAATGTCTGATACCCAAGATTCTAAATGCTGTTATATAGAGAAATCTGTTGTACCCCAGCAGAGAATATACGCCCTAAACCTCTTTCTAATGAACAAAGTTTAAATTTTTGTCCATTTTTCCGTTCTTTACAGTCAAAATACCATTTTGTGTGATGAAATTTGTCATTACCGAAGATTTCATTTTTATGAGTTAACTGAATAAGGGGTGAGGGGGGAAGTTAGCAAACATGAAGTTGTCGTTGTACACAGCTAAAACAGCCTACAGGTTCTTGAGCTCCAAAGCTACATGTTGGTCTCAAGCTAGTGCAAAGAGCAAGGTGAAACTCACAAGCCCTAAAAATCCTAGAGTAAAGTTAACTGACCAACAAAATCAAATCTTGGAAGCCATTTCAAATGGGAATTCTGTTTTCATTACTGGATCAGCAGGCACTGGAAAAACCTATTTACTTCAGGATATTATCACTAAACTTAGGAAGATTCATGGGAAATCTCGGGTTTTCGTGACAGCCTCGACTGGGGTTGCTGCTTGTTCCCTCAATGGACAAACACTTCATTCTTTTGCTGGAATTGGACTTGGTGATGCTAGTGATGTGGATTTGCTCTCTAGGGTTACATTGGATAAGAGAGCGTATCGAAGATGGAATAAAGTTAGGGCCTTGGTTATTGATGAAATTAGCATGATTAGTGGTGAGGTTTTTGATAATCTTGAGTTCATTGCAAGGAGCATTAGAAGTGAAGAACTTGGGTGTGAGGAAAAGATTTGGGGTGGGATACAACTAGTTGTGAGTGGAGACTTCTTTCAGCTTCCACCAGTTATCAATAAGAAGGGACAAAACAAGGAATTTGCTTTTGAAGCTGAGTGTTGGAATGCTAGTTTTGATATGCAAATTGAACTTAAAACTATCTTTAGGCAATCAGATGCACAACTGATAAAACTGCTGCAGGGGATTAGGAAAGGGAAGTATGATTCTGAGGATTTGCAGCTCTTGGATCAATGCTGCTCAACGGTCGAGCCAGATGCTTCAGCTGTTCAGCTTTACCCAAGAATTGAGGATGTGAGCAGAGTGAATGCCGATCGACTCGACCGTTTAGATGAGGTATTATTTCATTATCAAGCTTTTGACAGTGGTAAGGATCCTTGGAAAAAGCAGCTTAAGAATGGAATTGCACCTGAGTTGCTCAAATTGTGTGTAGGAGCTAGGGTGCTTTTGACAAAGAACATTGATGTTATTGGTGGACTTGTGAATGGTGCCACTGGTACAATCTTAGATTTTGCTGTTGTTCAAAATACTCATAAATTGTATGACCATGAAATTTCTGACATTTGCATAAATGGGAACCTGCTACCTGTTGTGAAATTTGATTCTGGACAAGAACTGATGATTGGTCTAGAAAAATGGTATGTAATGGATGGAGATGAAGCTGTTGCCATGCGAAAGCAAATTCCCCTCATACTGGCTTGGGCTCTAAGCATTCATAAATGTCAAGGAATGACTCTGAACAACCTCCATACAGATCTCTACCGGGTTTTTGGCTTTGGGATGGTATATGTTGCTCTTTCGCGCGTTAAAAGCTTGGATGGCCTTCATCTAGTCAATTTCAACCCGTCAAAGATCAAGGCGCACCCCAAGGTTTTGCAGTTCTATCAAAGGCTGTCTGGTGAGAAAGATGAACTAAAGGAAGATGTTGTATCTGATGAGATTTAACTTTGGAAGTATTTGATGTAAACCCTTGAGCTTTGGTAGTTGAAGTCAGAAAAGACTCTTCGATGATCTGGAAAATATGGATTCCACTAAGGTTATCCTTGTCTCTCGTTTTCTTGTACTCTATTAAATGTATCAGTTTTATCTTTCCTGTTTTTCCTGTTTCATTATGGTAGAGTTCGGTGCTGACAAGTTTTGGTCTGAAATAGTTTAAGGCAGTGGGAGGATACACACTTTAGAGTGTCGTCCATATGCAGATTGTATTGATGCTGCTTATTTACACTACCAATAGGTGTGAGCAGTAGAGGTCTTGAGAGATACAGGAGGAAATATGACCATAGCCTACTCTGTCCCCTTGGTAACAGCTATGTGTATTGGGAGATATTTATCGGACTTCAAAGTGGAAACTGACCATTCTTCATTATGAAAGCAAGCAAGAAGGAATATCTCTCACCATGGCAATGAACACATAAGAAAGATACAAAATTCGATCATGCAAACAGGGCCTTGAGTTTCATCATTGCTTCTAGGTAAGTAAATTTGTTGGCCAAACATGAGAGCACCTTATATTTACAGAAAATGTGAGGTTCTTCTACCTACAAGAACCTTAAACTTCATAAGGTGCAACGTCCATGATTTTGATTTAGTCACTTGAATCCTAAGAACACGTGAAGTACCACAACTATGTAAAGACAGGTTATTGTAAAAGAATGGCTATATCCATTATTTAAAGAGACTACGGAGGCGCAGCTCATGGTCCTCCCACATGTATTCTCATATTTCTGTGTATCTTGATAATTATCAACGGAGCACTGATTCAGCTAGGGCGGGATCCTGATCCATGCCAACCTACTGTTAACTCTTTAGTGTAATTCGTATTTTTTGACATGTGACTACACTGTTTGGTTAGTGAAACAAATACATTAATCCTGCGAACTGTATTTTCATATAAATCTAGTGGTCTAACATATTTCGTTGCCAAGCTCCCTCGCCAGGACTTGCTCAGGTATCACTAGCTGAACTCGCGCAGTTGTTTAATATGGTATTTGCTACATCACGTGTCTTGCCTATGATAGCGTCATAGTATGAAAGTATAATTGATTTGGATGGTTTCTCTAAGCACTCAGCTCCAACCAGGTTGGGATAATGTGTTGCGTGCAACTTTTTGCTTTAGAACTAATTTCTGGAATATCTTACGGTGTTTGGTTGAACATAAAGTATTAGTATATGATAACAGTAGAAGGTGGAGGATATGAGAATGTTTCTTTTGTTATATTTTGAGTATTTATGTATCAGTTGAAGAATGTTAAGTGAAGCAACAGTTGTACTTGTGTTTCTTCCTTTTGGCGCTCTAGCTTGACGCCATATCTGGACCTACATCAGTCAGCAGATGGGCAAAGCGTACCTGAAGTCCTGACTAGACTTTTTTCCATGGTTGATATTTCTGTTTGTGTTTTGAGAAAGAATTGCAATTGAAGATAGGTGGACATCCACATAAAACTAAGTTTATCATTATTAACTTTTGTGAGAAGGTAGAAATTTATTATAGTGGACTAAAATAGGTAGCGGCGGGAATTTTTCTTGTAGCTCGGCTATTTCCTCTTTTTAGAGTTAGTACCTTACATAATGTAAGCGGATTCCTTTATTTTCTTTTTTCCCCACAAGGGAAATAGGGTAATTAGGTGGATACAATATATGTATATGTATATGTATTAAAAAAAAAATACATCACAATTCACATATATTATCGTAGTAGTTTTTTTTCTCTCTCGAGACAACGTAAAATTTATGAATACATAAGGTGTGTACAAATACACATAATTGTTCGCTTAAAAGAAAATTATTTTTACTTTGCTCAGTGATGTAATACTTTATTCAACCATATAAAAAAAAAAAAAAAAATATATGATACAAAACGTACATAATATTTGACAAAATAAAACAAGCCAGGATGTATTGGTGTGCGCGCGCACACATGAAACACTCTTAGGTAATTAGAAGAGATGTCGAAGTTTTGATCTTAATTTATTCTATACGGGGAATGTTTTGCAACATTAGTTGTCAAAACAACACTTCCTTTAAAAATCATTAAATTCTTTTAATATGGTGCATCTCAAACCTTCAGACAATTACCAAATACATCTTGTACAACTATAACATATCATCTAATTCATTCGATACCATTAACAAAAATAATAAAAATAATTCCATTATATGAAGAATACAAATATTAAAAATTTAATACATACTTATAACAATATGAATTCTTGCAATTTTATTCAAACATTTGTTGGCAAACTTATCCATTATTTCTATGGTGAATGATAAATCAATACAAATAAATCTACTCGAACACCATATATATTTTTTACCATTTACAACTCAAAATGGAATATCATATTTGAAAATAAAATTTTAAACTATAGTAGAAAATAACAATGAGTAGGAGAGCCGGAACTATAAACTAGGGCTAGAAAGCACTGAGCAAAGTCTTTCAGTCTTCTTTGACAAAACCCCCAAACACACACACACACACACATTCATGAAAGTTCCTGTATTGTGATTGCACACAACACTAGCCTCCGTACCCCCTTATTATGCCCACTATGGAAACTGAGAAATCAAACACCTCTCGAGCTGAGGAACTCAAGCAACTCGCTAATGAAGCATTCAAAGGTAAAAGAATAACACTAATTTTAGCCTCCTTTTTTACACTGCGTGCCAATTTATGTATAATTCCATATAAAAAGTCTATTTTCGATATCAAATGTGTTTTTAGGGCACAAGTATTCGCAAGCTATTGATTTGTACACGCAAGCGATTGAGTTGAACAGTGAGAATGCGGTGTACTGGGCTAATCGTGCCTTTGCTCATACCAAATTGGAGGAATATGGCAGCGCAATACAGGATGCAACTAAGGCTATTGAAATTGACTCTAAATATTCAAAGGTTTAGTTCCAAATTGTGAAAATATTGGGGGAAAAAAAACTGTGCTTTCTTTGTTATTCTTTTTGATATAATTTCTAACAGGTTTTGATTGGGGTTGCAGGGTTATTATAGGCGAGGTGCGGCATATTTGGCAATGGGGAAGTTCAAAGACGCGCTCAAGGATTTTCAACAGGTTGGTGGAGTATTATTTTTTGTAATTCTTCAGTCATATCAGCTGCAAATTGCTTGGGTATTATTAAATTTTTGTTTTCTTGAAAGCTTTAATTAGGTACAAAGGAATGCGTCGAGAAGAACATTACTTGTTTAAATAGGTAGAACATTAGAAGAGAAAATGATGCCATACCATTGACATTGTACGGCATTATGTCATTTGTGATCTTTTAGGTTTCTTGCCAATTCTATGCTCTAGCTACTTCCAGATGTACTAGATAAGTTATCTGGAAATACTAACAACATTTGACATCAGATTCATGTGCAATGACATGTTGGTGAAAGTCAACATAGAAGAACAAAATAGGTCAGAGTTTATACTGAATTGCAACTAGTTTAAAGTCATCAACAGTAATTTTGTGCCGGTCTGGCTTGTCTTTTTGGTCCATAGTTACGAGATATTCATTTATTGGCAAGAGGGAATTTGGTTGGTGAATGGAAAGGTATTGAACAATGCTGCTTCTCTAACTACTGGATCAGCTAAAGTGGGAATTAGGAGGCAAACTTTACGGAAGAGTATTTAAGGCAAAGATATAAGAAAGAAATCATAGTGCAAATAACGGCTAAGGTGAATGCTAAAGCTGATATTTTACTCAGGATATTAGCACCACATGCAAAATACATACTGATATTGCATGCTTTATCAATTTTCTTACCACCAAAAAAATAGGGTAAAAACAGGGAATGCACCACAATGTTATTTGATGTATTTCTTAGTAGTCTGTATGAGCCAGAGAATAGGTATAGAAGTAAATTCACAGTTGTAATGTTTAATTTTGACTGGCAGCTTAAGTGCTTTGGCTCAGATTTACTTTTGGGGTGTCCCTTTTTTTGTGACATCATCAACTTACTCGTGCACAATAGAACTCTAAAACTCAGAGTTTGTTCCTTAGGTGTTTTTGGCATTAGGATTGTCTTAGCAACTTGTTCTTTTGATGGTTTGTGCAATGGTGGAAAAAGCCGAATTCATATGTATATCAAACCATCTTTTATGAGAGATTCTAGCCCATGTAAAAATATACAGCTTGTTTTATTCTATGTTGCATCGACTCTTGATTTTAGCCGCCGCACCCGTGTCGACACGACACTGGTACTAGTAAGGGTGTAGGGTTCGTACCGGGTGTGGTCAATCATATAGGGTATTTTGACCACAAACCATGGACAAATTTGACGAAAAATTAGAAATGGAAGATTGAATTTTAGCTGTTGCCTATTAGTGCCTACAGCTTGAGAAATTCCCAAAATGAAAGATTGATTTATTGGCTGCATTATGTTACCTATAAGTTTTCCACATAATATCTCTCATAACTTTGGATATATTTATAGATTTAATTTTAGAATTTTGAATTATTTTTAGCGGAATCCCTGCTCCCGTATCCGTACTTGAATCCATACCCCCGAATCTCAAAAGTTAGATTATGAATGATCCGACCTCTAGATCCACACCCGGATCGGATACCTGCACCCTAGCCCGAGCAACATAGGGTGTTGCATTTGGCGGCGAATGGGGGGAACTGCTAGTTGGGTTATTCGCAGTGTATCACAACACTGAATTTTAGTCTTAGCTTAGCACCACATATAAAAATTCCTCTATATGATACATATGAAAACATTAGTCCAAAACGGTACCTGATATCTAAGCAATATATACATACATACATGCATCAAAATGCACGCACACACACACACATTGCACATACATACACAATTTTAGTGTTTGGACACTGGAAGAGATATCAAGTAATCTTTTTGGACTGCTGATTTCCTATGATAAAGCGTATCAATTTATTACTTTTTGTCTCAGTAGGGATTATTGTAAGTTTTTATTCTTTATTATGTGTCGCAAAGTGGACAGTATTTTGGAAAACTTAACTATATGGTCTTGTTTCCCAAGTGGGTTTCTTGAGTGTCTCTGCATTTTATGTGCTCTGTGCTCTGATGATGCTGTCTGCATGTCTCTTTGAAGTCTGCCTTATCGTTTGTGCAGAAGATGCCCCTATCTTCTCTAGGTCTAGCATATGGAAGGTTTTATCTATCTGCTAATGGGACCTGTTTCTTTATTGTCTCACTCAGGTCAAGAAGTTATGTCCAAACGACCCAGATGCGACCAAGAAATTGAAGGAATGTGAGAAAGCTGTCATGAAGCTAAAATTTGAAGAAGCTATTTCTGTCCCAGAATCTCAGAGACATTCAGTAGCTGATTCTATTGATTATCACACCGTAGGTATGATAGCTCCAAGCTGATCTTTCTTCCATGCTGGTCTCGGTATAAATTTCTTCCTAGCATTGATTTTGCATGAAGTTTTCTTGCTTTCATCTATGACTATAGTTGTTGGGTGAATGTTTTACGTGTCATTACACTTTGCAAGGTGCATGGAACATGGTTACTATAATGGAAAAGGGCTTCTTTCCCTCTCCTTTCTTAATTTCTACTACTGCTTGTTGCCATACACATTTGATCCATTAATTGAGGAAATGGGAATTGCTCAATATCCTTAAAATGGTGAATTTACTGTCATGAGTTCTATTTATCAGTAGGGCTTAGGAGGAGTTTGTGCATTTTTGTGTAGCCTGATGCATCAGTAGTTTAGTTATGCTATTTATCTTCACTTCTCAGTCTATAGGGTATAGGTTAGATTGTTTTTTGTCGAAGAGATTTGTCTTGTGCACAGACATCATTTTGCTGATGATAGATGGTAGAAATTGTCGAATTATCTCTTACACGCCTCTTTCAGATGCTCCATTTGAAGTTACCAGAACAAAATAAAGATAAATCATTTTGATCTTTTATACATCCTTGTTTCATTACAGATAATGGTATGTTGCTTCATTACTTTCTGTAAGAATATAAGAACATTACAAGATGTTGTTAAGGATGCATTTCCGACTAATTAACTCTAATTGAGCCATTGCTCACTCCTCCTAACCAATTCAGGAAATACAGAACCCTCTAAATCAAATGTTAGCTACTAAAGTAATTTTTTAGTTAAATGACCATTTGAATTGATATGGGACTGCCCCTTAGATGATTCAACAATAAATAATTTCAAATAACAGGACAAAATAAAGATCTTTAAACTTAGTAACCTAAAATAAAAGACCTTTAAGCTTAGTCAACTTTCAACCTTTCATGTTAGTCCATATAATTTTCGTTCTTATAAAAGTAAATGTTAATAGTACGATTTTACCTATTTCATCCTTATAGGGTCTGGCCCTGGCTTATCATATGTTTCCACCAAAGTAACTGCTGTATCAGCGGCAGCAGCACTAATGGCAGTACTGGTGGTATATATGGGGACTAAGGCAGCCACAGCGGTGGCAGCAGCAGCTTTGGCAGCCTTAATGATGGTCTTGCTAACATTTCGGTGGGCTCGCTGCAATGATACCAAGAATCGAACACTTGAATTAGGTTTGAGCCTTTCTAAGAAAAAAAGTCAACAAGTAAATAACCCAAGTCAGTGGTAGTTCCAAAAAGGAAATGCGTCATAATCAGGGAATAGCTAAGAAAGGACTAGCTGCAAACTGAACCAAATGCTCGTAGCTTAATTTATGTTGCATTGCGTTATGTTGCATTTTGAGTAAAAGCTGTTCCTGCTATGTTCTATGTATCCAATTGCCAGGAGCATGGTATTCCCACTAAAAACATTTTCCTCCCCCTTATATTCAGTGTTGACAGTAGTTATTTGATTCTTTTACCCTTCTCTGAGGGTCATATGTATGGTATGGTGTTAACTATTCCACCTTTGTTTACCCGATTATAGGTGGGTTATCAATCACCGGCTTAACTGTACTGCCTAGAGTACCACAGCACCCTTACTTTCTAACCATTAAAATGTAGTAAGATAATAGTATATCCTTAGTCGGAACAGCATTACCGTGATGCGTTTCAATGCTTGGGTCACATCTGTTATTGTATTTTGTGGGGAATGTAGATTTTCTCTCTGCGTGAAGTAACACAGCAGTGTTTTGTATGTAGGTCTCATTTTGAACGTCATGCTTAGAAATGTAAACTGCCCCCTGCTGAGGACATTCATATGTTGCCTCTGCATTAGCTTTATGTATGCAGTAATTGCTAGTTTGATGGTCCTCGTCCATTACAGTTTGGATATGTCAGTAACGACTCGTTTAGGTTGATTTGGACATTGAGCATGTTCTGATGTTTCTTCCTTCTGATTCTTCCTTGCTTTTATGTGCCAACTCTGTTTTACTCCTAGAGGCTGTGTGGTCATATTCCCTTAAAAATATTTTGAGGTTTTCCATTTTTTATGTGAGACTTTTTCCACTCCACAATTTGTATTTATGTAGTAAGACCTCCTGGTGACGAGTCTGTGTAGGGGAACTGGCAATTTGTCAATGGCTTAAGCTTTATTAATAGTTTAGTACTGCCTATACGTCATCTAATTCAATGAATCAGAATCTGCTGCCTTTGCTGCACATGAATTCACCATGTTGGTTTGGTGTTTTAAATTGTAGAAGTGGAGCCTCAATATACTGGTGCAAGGATAGAGGGAGATGTTGTAACATTAGATTTTGTAAAGAAGATGCTGGATGACTTCAAAAACCAGAAGAATTTACATAAAAGGTATGTTTCGTTTATGTGGTCATAATCTTCTCTTTAATTTTTGGCATGCTTCTTAATCTTTCAATGGCTGCTCTTATTTGATAGATATGCCTACCAAGTAGTTCTGCAAACAAGAGAAATGCTGCGAGCGTTGCCCTCCCTTGTTGACATTGTTGTTCCCGAAGGGAAACACTTCACTGTATGTGGTGATGTACATGGTCAGGTAATGAATATCCTGACGACGGATGCCTTTTTAAAAGCTTGTTGCTGTCATCTTTGTCATTTGCTTCTTGTCCTTTGTTCTGTTTTCCAGTTTCACCTTGCCCTTTAGCACAAGATTATTATGCCATCAAATGATATCAACCAAGGAACATGCATTTATAGAAAGCCCCAGAACTAGTGCTTGCTAGTTGTGCTATTACATGCAAGAATAGCTAAAACAGAAAACTGTTGTTTCTTTCAAACTTTGCTGCTTGGTTCACCAATCTCTCTGGAGAAACTTAAGGGTGGATTACTATTGTCAGAAAAGTTGGGCTCTGAGTGGCTCCAACCTGTAAGCAAATTTAAGGCGCTGGAACCTATTAAAGATTGTGGGCTTTTTTTTCCCTTTATCATATTTGTCCGTCTACCCTCCCCCCTCCCTAATTAAATATTAGAGCTCTTTCTTGAGCTAAATTCTAGCGCTCATGCGATTTAATATGTAAGGCCTATCTACCATATCTGAACCGCAGTCCCTTCCTCTTATACTTCTTGTTGCACGGCCGAAACATCCGTTTTTCCCTTTTTCACTCCGAATTTGGATTTCCCTGATGACATACTCAGTGGGCCCACCTCTCAGTTTTTTTCTCTGTACTGGGGGGAAGCTTCTTCACCTTCCTTCCTGGGTCACCTTCATATTTCGTATGCACTTCTCTTTCCACTCAGAAAGGAACATTATAAAATAAAAGCTCTTGAAGTTTAATTTTGGTAGAAGGTGGGGAGGAGCCTGTATTAGGTTTCCACACAGTATCACGAACCTTCTATCCAAATTTCAATCTTGTCACTTTGTCAACTTTGATTAACACTCTGGCCTGTCCGACAACCCTCAGAATCCCTGGGCTACAGAAGTGAGCTGGCAAGCCCACAAGTCTAATCCAGGCGCTATCCAACACCAACTCTGAACTGTCTCCCTGATAAGTGAGGTACTCCATCCTTTTGAAATGCCACTCTTTGCTTGGTAAGATGGCTCGCTTCCCCTTTTGAAAGGAATCTAAGAAACCTTTCTACTTTAGCTGTAGACAACCATTTGTGATTGACCCACTTCCAGACCATCCAACCTTCGGTTGTTTTAAGCTCTTCACCAAATCTTTGTACCAAAAACCTCTACATAAAGTGTATCTTTTCGTCATTATTCACCCTCAACCTCCTGTCATTTTCCCTTGCTTCACTTACTTACTTTTATCAGAATTGCCAGGGTTTGTTTAATTTGTTCAACGGCATAGGCTTGTGAACTCCTTTTACAGACACCACAGCTGGTCTCGTGAATGAAATTCGGCTTGCTTGTGTGATTGTCAAGCTAAGTGGAAAAATATTTGACAAACAAATAATTGGCCAGTAAGATTAGGTAAAACAGTAGTTTTTTCTGATTCAAATAAGGAACAGATCCTAAAGAGAACTTGTTTGTGCCTTTGGATATGTGCTGCAACCTGTAGGATGTAATATTTAGTCCTTTATTCTCCTTGCTGTTTGTATAGTAAGAATACATTTTGCTGGGTCTTCTAATTTTGTGCTGGCAGAATGACTTACTCCTTTTTATTCCCGGTGATAAGTCTCAACATGGCTCTAAACTTTTGTTGTTGCAGTTTTATGACCTTCTAAATATTTTCGAGCTCAATGGGCTTCCTTCAGAAGACAATCCGTATCTGTTCAATGGTGACTTTGTTGATAGAGGGTCTTTCTCTCTGGAGGTCATATTGACATTATTTGCATTCAAGTGCATGTGTCCATCAGGTAGACCACTTGCTCTCATTCTTCTTCAGTGCTGTAAGCTCGGGTTCTTTTATATTCTTACTCCCATTTAGTATCGGGTGGTATTTAAAGGTTTTCTGGATACAAGTTCCAATCTCCTCTTTTGTTTCCTTAACCTTACTAATCTTATTGAGTCATTTTTCTTTTTTCCATTACTCATTTTCTGTTTTTCTCTTTTTTTGGTACATCAACTAGAGCTAAGTCAGCTAACAAGGGAATGTGCCATTTTTGGCCCCTTGTAGGTCTAAGTGGTGTCTTAATGCTTTTGTTTGAGCATTCTGATATTGCAATACATTAAGCTCTAAGATCAAAGCTAAGATTTTGTTTGTTTACATATGATGGTTTTCCATCAGTTCTCTGCTAGCATGACCTTAAAAGTAATTCGTTTTTTCATTGATTCAGTGAGTTTATCACTGATTTTAGAGTTGTTTTAGATGGGACAAGTGTATCATGCTAACAGCTTCAAATTTTCAGCTATATACCTTGCAAGAGGAAATCATGAAAGCAAGAGCATGAACAAGATATATGGGTTTGAGGGCGAGGTCAGATCTAAGTTAAGTGAAACTTTTGTGGAACTCTTTGCAGAAGTGTTCTGTTGCTTGCCTTTGGCTCATGTAATAAATGGGAAAGTCTTTATAGTTCATGGAGGTCTTTTCAGTGTTGATGGTGTGAAACTTTCTGATATTAGAGCAATCGATCGGTTTTGTGAGCCCCCGGAGGAGGGTAAGTTCTAATGCAAGTAGAGAAGTATTTTGGTTTAGCCTTTCAATATGCTATTGTTGCTTTTAGCACAACTGCTAATTACTCTGTTCTGAGATCCTTGATGCTCCATTAGTTATCTGATTAACTTTCCTAAACAACAGGTAGGATAAACTATGCATGCCAACAAGTTTGTAATATAAAACACTGTCCATTCTCACTTGCTTGGTGGTTATCATTGACACATTGTTCCTGCACGCCACTTTGTTGATACATGCTAATAGAGACAGTTTCAGTCCAGACTGGACTATTATTTAATCCATGCTTTGTCAGCCGAAGAACATGGATCTTTCTCCAGTTATGCTTCATCTTTACTAATTGATTTATTGACTTACTTTTTTGATACTTACAATTTGCTGACTTGTTTCTCATAAAAACTAAAAAATTTCCTGACTTGTTTTTTTTTGATGAAATAATTTGCTTCATTGATGTCATCAAGAAGATGCAAAATATTACAAGAAGCAGAAGCATAGAAGCTTCAAAAAGCAAAAAAAGACCACCTGTTAGCTTACTACATATATGCTAACTTAGATACAAAGAGCTAACAAAAGTCACAAATGTTTCGGGGGAATCTACAGGGGAAACATTTGCCCAGCTAAATAAAAACAAAAGACATTTAGCTTTTAAGGTGTGGTTAGGAGTTGAAAGTCCATCAAAGCATCTTCTATTTCTTTCATTCCATATGCTCCAACAAATACAAGCAGGTATCATTTCCCAGATATTCTTGATGGTCTTATCAACTTCCCAGCTGCCCCAGCTCTGAAATGCCTCCTTTATGTTGTGAGGCATAACCCAGCTAATACTGAAAACAGAGCAAAACATGCTCCAAATATCTGTTGCAACTCTACAATGTAGGAATAGATGGTTGTTGGTTTCTGCATCCCTTTGACACATGTAGCATCTATTAACTAGCTGGAAGTTCCTTTTGACAAGGTTCTCCTGAGTCAAACATGCCTCATAAAGTGCAGTCCAGCTGAAACAGATGACCTTGGGTGGTAATCTGGTTCTCCATATTAATTTCCATGGCCAAAGATCGGTAATTCCATTTCTAGCCATTATTAGCTTGTACCCTGCCTTCACAGAATACCTATCATCGCTTGTTCCTCTCCATCTGAACTTATCTTTGATGTGCTCATTAAGTGTGACACCATGTAGTGCCTCTAGCAGTCGAACATAATCAGTAACCTCCCAGTCCTGCAAATTCCTTCTTAGAGTAACATTCCAAATGGAGCCATCTTTATTCTGAATGATTGTAGAGTCTGGATCACTTGCAATCTGAAACAGGTTAGGATAGTCAGTCCTTAGGGCTGAATTCCCAAACCATTTATCCTTCCAAAATTTGATTTGTTGCCCATTCCCTAATGTGAGATGGTGGTGTTCAGAGAACTCCTCCCACAATCTGCGTATGCACTTCCACACTCCCACCCCGTGGGGTGCTCTTGTGAGTTTAGTGCACCAATTGCCTTGAGTTCCGTGCTTAGCATTGACCACCATCTTCCACAAAGGTTGCTCCTCTTGTGTGTACCTCCAAAGCCACTTCATCAGTAGGCATTTGTTGTGAATTGCCAGGTCCTTGATTCCCAATCCTCCTTGGTGTTTTGGGAGGATGACCTTTTTCCACTTCACCAAGTGAAACTTATGTTCAGTGCTATTCCCTTCCCAAAGGAAATTTCTCCTCATCCTATCTAACTGA
>ML425183.1:25272-74515 GCA_005239525.1 Nicotiana knightiana
AGTCGAACATAATCAGTAACCTCCCAGTCCTGCAAATTCCTTCTTAGAGTAACATTCCAAATGGAGCCATCTTTATTCTGAATGATTGTAGAGTCTGGATCACTTGCAATCTGAAACAGGTTAGGATAGTCAGTCCTTAGGGCTGAATTCCCAAACCATTTATCCTTCCAAAATTTGATTTGTTGCCCATTCCCTAATGTGAGATG
Source organism: Nicotiana knightiana (assembly GCA_005239525.1). Lineage (NCBI taxonomy): Eukaryota > Viridiplantae > Streptophyta > Magnoliopsida > Solanales > Solanaceae > Nicotiana > Nicotiana knightiana. Next base: position 25,479 of record ML425183.1, read on the forward strand.
GTGGTGTTCAGAGAACTCCTCCCACAATCTGCGTATGCACTTCCTGACTTGTTTCTGCTGTTTATTTATATTTTCTTACCTTGGTCAGGCATAGTAACATGGCCAAGTTGTTTTAGGTAATAACTGTGGCTTTGTTTGATCTCCTTCAGGGTTAATGTGTGAATTGCTATGGAGTGATCCACAACCTCAGCCTGGTAGAGGACCTAGTAAACGAGGTGTTGGTCTTTCTTTCGGGGCAGATATAACTAAAAGATTCTTGCAGGAAAATAATCTAGGTATTTATCTTTTCCTTTCTCCCCTATTCTGTTGTTTGACAATGCAGAGAATTGACATTTCAGTCTATTTCTGTCCTCTTGATGAGTATTACCACATATATTCGATGCTGACAAGTGTGCATGCTTGCAGATTTAGTGGTCCGCTCTCATGAAGTGAAGGATGAAGGTTATGAGATTGAGCATGACGGCAAGCTCATCACGGTGTTTTCTGCTCCAAATTACTGTGACCAGGTTATTTGTCTCTACGTATTCTCCTCTCAGGAACTTATTTGAGCTCGATGCAACTTAAGGTCAATAAAAATCACAATTTGCAAGTAAAAAAAAGATCTTCTGGTTAAAAGCTGCCGTTAGAATGAAATGTTACATCTCATCCAAACCTCTACTGAGTTTCCTCCATGTTTAGATTTTGTAGTTCTGCGATTTGTCGGTCATGTTTAGCCTTGATTTTGTGCCCGAGGACAGCCCAAAGAGATAGTGCATTTAGCACTTGATGAATCAGCTGGTAGTTTATTGCTTCATTTAGGATATTAAAATTATGGGAAATGTCATCAAAAAGTAACTATGCCATGGCAAGTCAAAGCTGCTGGACATGAAATTACAACAAATCATGTTATGTGCCTCCAGAAGGATGTACTCTAATGCTCGATAAGAACTTCTAGGGGCATTTCTGTTTCTAGGTAGATTTGGAATTTGTTTGATATTATCGACTCTGTTGGCAACTTTGTGGATGCCATTGTGAGCATATTTGGTAAATGGCATGGTATCCTGTTCCTTGTGAGTCATTCTTGATACACCAAAGCATTGTGAGTTTTGTATATTGTTCATAATATAATTTTGGAGTACATATAGTCGTTTTATCTGCTACTTTTCTGGGATATAAGTGGTGATTAAATCTGACAGGATAATCTGATAGCTTGAAGTGTGTTATCTATACATTTGTCTTTCAATTAGAGCGAGTATCCTGAAATTTGTAAATAATTTCTGCTCGTACTACTCAGTACGCATAGTTTTGTTCCTATATGAAGTTCCCGTGATGTGGATGGAGATCATTTAATCAATATACTCAAACGCAATTGCATGTTGCAGATGGGTAACAAGGGTGCTTTTATACGGTTTGAGGCTCCCGATATGAAGCCTAACATTGTGACCTTTTCAGCAGTGGTTAGTGGCTTTTATCTTTGAAATGTTCTTTTAACTCCTTGATACTAATGCATTTAGAAATACATAAAAAAGTTTTCCCTGTCTACCTTTCATGGGTTGGCTCAGTTTAAGCTAAGACGACACTAATCTTTGCATCTTCATTGCTTTGCATTAATATGCAGCCACATCCTGATGTCAAGCCGATGGCATATGCGAACAACTTCCTTCGAATGTTCTCTTAAACCATGAAGCCTAACCTGCAGTATTACAATTGAAGCAACCTTTTGTCTCGCTGACCAAGTGCATGCACATCAGGAGGCAGAAGAGTTAGTACTTACATCCAATTATCTGCGGTGTCATTTTTTGGACAACTTCCTGACTTGCCCGCAGCTGGTGAGGATCCTCACCTCGTTTGTTGTGTGTGGACAGAAGGACTTGGGTTAAGGTGTAAATGCTTCACTGCAATAACAATGCTGTGTAAGATGTTTGGTGGATTGTCCCTTGTATTATTTATATTCCTCTGCTTAAGATTGTCGCAATTCTCATTTCTCTTAGAATATCCAAACTGGGAGCTTTGATCAGTTGAAATTTTGGTCTTTCCTTTTTCTAATTTCTTGATTCAATAGGCCGTAGTTTCACCTGGCAGCTAAGTGTGACAACTTCTGTCTGATAATTGGATTGTCATTTGTCTCTGTACCTGTGGCCAGATTACTGGGCATTGGTCACTGGTATTTCCTGGCTTTTGGTTCTTTAATAATAATACATAACAGCTTGTAATGAGCGAATGCAAAATTTCTATCAATTTGTAAAGGTGCTGCGTTGTAAATTGCCACGCGGAGCAAGTGTTGCTACAACATTCAACTTAGTCCCTTGGTGTCATTCAGGTTTCTCCATGCGGAGATAAGTTCGATGCTTTGAGCTGGTAAAGAAGTGATTAAGAGTTGAGCAATCGAGCTCTTGTATATTCTGAATCAGTTTCAATGAACTGAGATATTTTCTTGAAAAAAAAATAGGTGTTAATAGATAACTGATAATTCACTGCAATCTAGCACTTGTGCATGTGGCCAATGTCGAGGAATAATTTTTTTCACCGTTTGCGGTATAGCTTGATTTACAAGATGTTACCTCTGCTGTATGCTTGTAATTTTTGATGAATTTTGTCTGCTATTTGCGTGTATTTTTTACTGAAATTTAACCGTTTGCTGTTTGCTTGTAATTTTTACTGAAATCTAACATTTCCAAGTTCCAACAGGTATTCATTGTACATCTTTTGCCAAATTATCGTACAGGGACTGGGTGGTTAAATTTGGGAGAATTTAGTAGGTCTCTAATCCAACTACCAGTCAGCTAACCTCACCAAGATGTAAAAGTTTCTTCCTTTTGTTTCATGCTCTCTCTCTCTCTCTTGCTCTTTTATTTAAAAGTTAAAATTGATTCTTAGTTACATAAGGAAACTAGGAACTCATGCGACTGTCTAGGTCCTAGATTTAGGTGTAAAAGGAGTTTGCTTTAGATGTTTTATACAATCGTATAATACTGTTTCTTTTTATTCTCTCCCTTTATTCTATCATTTGGAAATTGAGTCAAGCAATCTGTCAAACAAGCCTGGTCATTAATAATGTCATTGAGCATCAAATTTTATGGAGGGAATGAACAAGTAATATTACTATTATCTGTTAATCTCTATTGTATACGATTGGAGAAGATGCTTACATTAATCAAGAAAAAAGTGCCAAAAAGAAGGAAAAAAAGGCTATAGTTGATAACAAGGTTTAGGAATTGGCCCATCTCTCTCCTCTCAATTTAGGCAAGATTGGAGAATGAAGTTGCAAAGCCGTGTCTTCATTAGTGTTGAATGTTGATTAAAGATGAAGCTACCTAGAATTGTGTAGTTTCCTACATTGGATATGTTTTCTATGTGGTCCATCTAAAACAAACCTAGTAAAATGAAAACATATTCTCTGCTATTTTTCGTCCACTCTCTCTATCTCTGTCTCTCCTCACTACGATTTCAGAGTTTTCTGACCCTACCTAGAATTCAATTTCTCACTAAATATCATGTCCCCCGCCCATCATTCAATCACATTGCACTCAGTTCACAACCCCACCAAATTCTCCACCCTCTCCCTTGAACAAAGAAACCAAACACCAAAACCCCATACACAGCCTTTTTCAAAAGGGTACTTTACGTAACTGTCACAGTTTAAAAGAAATATAATAAATTCTTAGCATGAAATTCAATATCGCAGATATGGTAAGAAAATATTTATATTTGTAGCACACAGTTCCATTAAAATAGGAATATTAATTATTAATCCCTAAACATAAGCAATTTGAATGAAAGTACAAAAATCATGCTTTTTTTCCCTCTTTACCTATTAGTTTTCCTTCTTTTTCTTTATCTTCTTAGTTTTGTTTTCTGCCGAAACCAATATGTTTTCTAAATTTGTTCCTTTCGTTTTCTTTTTAATTATCTTTCTTAAGTTTTTCTCTTACTTCTTTCTTCCTTTCTTAACATAAAGATCTTACTTCGATAATAATATACGTTAATATATACAATTCGTATATATAAAAATATATTTTAAATTAACACATATAAAATATACAAAACATATACATAAAAAACACATCTTCAATTAAGATGATAATTAGACATGTAAAATATACATAAAAAAGTATATCTTAAATTTAATTAAGATGGTATATATATATATATATATATATATATATATATATATATATATATATATATATATATATATAATACATTCTAAATTAAAATGGCACTTGACATATAAAGTATATTTGAAATGTACATTAAAAATACTTCTTAAAATAAGCTGACACTTCACAAATAAATATACATAAAAATACATTTTGAATTAAAGTGATACTTGATATACAGAGTATAGGAGACGTATAAATCAATACATCTTGATTTAGGTGGCATTCAGATATGCATCAAATTTTCAAAAAATGGAGTGAAGAAAATGAATGTTGTAAAAGGAGAATTGAGATGGACAAAAAAAGTACTTCCCGTAATTAGTGAGTCAGTTAACTTATTAGATATTGAGCTTAGTTTTTATAATATGCTATTAATGAAAAAAAAGTGCTCTTTATGAAATAAACAATAAATGATGCTATTTTTAATAGTAGAAAAGAATCAAGCGTGTAAAAAACTCTTTTCAAAATGATTCTGTTCCTAATAAACCAGATATAACACCTACAACTGATCATATTTTTACAGACTTCAACACAATGTACTGTTCATTTTCACCATCTCTTCCTCTACTTCTACTGCTCATCATGCCCATCTCATATCTTTCTAATCCTTCTGCCTCCACCAATCAACAGTCACCAAACATGGATTCGCATGAACTGGAAACTCTTTTCAAGATTATGGAAACTGTTTCCTCTGATCAAAGCTGGAGAATTTCACATTCATATCCTTGTAAACCAGGTTCATCTTGGCTTGGCATTGAGTGCAAAATGGGTGTCGATAATAAATCCCATGTTACTACGCTTGATTTTGGCACACGTCCTAACCCAACATGCAAGCCTACAGCCGCATTCCCTGATCTCATATTCCAACTCCCAAATCTTGAATCTGTTTTCTTTATCCAATGCTTCACACACAGTGAAACAAGAATATCTGTTTCAAGAAACAGACTTTTCAGCTCTTCACTTCAGCAGCTGAGTCTAAGATCAAACCCTGCACTCATTGGCTCTATCCCTTCTCAATTCTCTTCACTAAAGTCACTTCAAGTTCTTACACTGCAACAGAACAGTTTAATTGGACAAATTCCGGTAGAAATCTTCAGTATGAGCTATCTTGTACATCTTGATTTGAGCTACAATAAGCTTACAGGCAAAGTTCCAGACCAAATTGGCAATCTCCGAAATCTTGTAGGCCTTGATTTGAGTTATAATAAGTTCATTGGGCCAATACCTGACACAATTGGCCAACTTGGTATGCTCCAAAAACTGGACTTGAGCTCCAATGCATTTACTGGAAGTATTCCAGAGAGCATTGAGAACTTGTCTTTTTTGAGTTTCATGGCTTTAAGTAATAACAAATTAACTGGGAAGTTTCCTAGAGGATTACCAAAGCTTCAGAATTTGCAATATTTTCTTATGGATGACAATCCAATGTTCATAAAATTGCCTGTAGAATTTGGTCAGCTGAAGAAACTTCAAGAATTAAGACTTGCTGGCTCTGGTTATTCAGGCACAATACCATCAAGCTATTCACATCTCTTGAACTTAACCACCTTATCATTGCAGAACAACAAATTGACAGGGAAAATCCCAGTTGGATTTTCTAGTCTTTCACATATATATCACTTGAATTTGAGCAGAAATTTTCTGGGAGGTGTGGTTCCTTTTAATTCTAGTTTCTTGAAAAGGTTTGGTAGAAATTTGGACCTTAGGGGCAATCCAGGGTTGTGTTTGAGTCCATATGAAGCAGATGCAGTCTTCATTAATGTTGGAGTCTGTGGGAGCAACAACACTAATAATTCCATAACCATGCCATTTAAGAAATCTGAAGCTCTATCTGGACATAACATATCATTCTTTCTTGTGGCTTCTTTAGGTATTGTGGCTTTTCATTATCTATTTTCATCAGTGTAGGCTTGTTGTATTTCTTTATTTTTTCAAGTAAAATTTTCCACTCAATTTTTTTTATAAAGTGTATATTTAATCCTTATAATCTGTATGATGATTGAGGACCATTGCCATTAAAACACCAAAGGTTTTGCTTAGGATGAAATGGATGAAAATCACGAGAGACTTAGGTTCAAATTCTAGCAAGAGATAAAAAGATGCTTGGTGGTTTCTTTTAAGCCCTGATGCATATTGCTCAGTTACTCTAGTATTGTTAGGAATGTTTCCAAATTAATCTCATAAACTCAGTCTGCAACAGCCTGCTCTATTCACTGCACGCTTAGTAACAGTGACACACTTTTGTCTTACCTCTTGTAGTCATCTTTTTTGATAGCTTCACAAAACTCAAACGTGATTATGAGACAAGTCATGTTTTACTTGCTATCCATTATGAGACAAAACCTTCATATCGAACACGAGGACATTAACTATTTAAAGAAGATTCAGTTCAGTGTTTCTGTACGGGTAAAAATCCGATTTAGAAAATTCAACACGATGAGGTGATTATCGTGAGCAATTTGTGATTATCACGAGCAATTTGACCCAGGTAGACCAGTGATTAACACAACGCGTCGCCAGGCGGTCAACCACGGCCGAGGTCGAGTAGTATGAGTGTTGGTCCCAACGCACACGCAAGTATACGTGGTCGTACAAGTAATATAATGATAAATGGAATGTCGAACCCACAGAGACTTGTGTAAACTACTTACTAAATCACTATTAATTGTTATTAAATCAAGCCAAAGTAAAAATCCAGGAATGTAATTATTTTATACTACGATTCTACGAAATAATATCAAGTAACAAGTTGATTGTTGTATATTCAATAGAGACAAATATTCCAGGGTTGTGATCAATTTACCACTCGTATTGCACTCTAATTAACTCTCCCATTCATATAATCCACTCATGGTTGCTAATTAATCGATAAATGCTCTCATAGCCTTCTCCCGAAGCACTACTCCTCTATTCTCAATAGATTAACACATATATTCCTATGAAATTAACCTATTCGAACGCACTAAGATTACGATATTTAATTAAGCACAGTGACTAAGTATATTCCTACCCTAACCACAAATTTGCTCCCTTGAAGGGTTAAGATCGCGCTCTTTTCAATTCTTCTCTAATCTATATACGGCTTTCCCAAGCATAACATAGATAGTATATAGAACCTAAGTGCTGACCAGACAATTAAACAATTAAACACAGAATTGAAGAAACAACCATATATCGAGTGAACTATAATCAAGGTTAAGTTAATGTCGAATAACAATATTCATGGCTAAACCACAACCCCAGAACAATGTGTTTAGTCACTCATGCTAAAATCAAACAATTGCATAAGTGTTGAATTAATTGTAAATACTAGAAAAAGATGAAGGAAACTGATAATCCTTCGCTTCCTAATGATCCCGTGTATATATTCTCTCCAAAGTGGCATGAATACCTCCAAAAATAAGCTTAGACTTGCTTTTATACGTGTTGGGTAGGTTTAAGGCCGAAATAACCGTGTCCCGGGGAAAATAGGAAAAATCCTCGTCACCGGCGCCCACCAGGGCGCTGCCCATGAAAAGTTTCTGCCTCCAGCGCCGCAGGTGGCGCCCAGCCCTGCCTGTGGCGCTCAAAATCGCAAAATCGCCGGTTTGTCCGGTTTTCGACCGTTTTGGCTCTAATTTCGCGCGTTTCGCCCCCAATTGATCCCGAATCATTCATACACATAAATAAACTTCAACTTAATATAAATCATCACATTTAACATCTAAAACTCACAAAACAAAAGTAAAATATGAGGCGATATACATAGAAATATATACACTTTAAGCTAAACATCAACACCCCACACTTAGACTCTTGCTCGTCCTCGAGCAATGGGACAATATACTACCCTTCAACACGTACAAAGTTCATTATCAAGGAGTATTTTACTTTTCAATCACACACCTTACCCCTTGACTATGATCGATACCGGCAATCAAGTATGAACATACAAAATTTCACATTCTTCCCTTTCTTTAAACATGCCCAAGTATAACAATTTAATCAATCATACCAACAACCTATATGCAACCACCCAACCTTAAGAGTCAACTTGCAACCATTAAGCCTTCTCAATTTACGCACCTACTCAACAAGAAAGTTTACAATATCACCAATCGTTCATGAGATCATGTGCCCTCACCAACAAACAAAAGGGTGAATATAACTAGTCCCCACATTCAAATATGCTTTTTGAATATAATTTAAAGACATCACACAATTGAACAAAATTTCACTCACTATCACAAAGAATTCATATGCATCCCGTGGTCGTACCATAAGTTTGCCCGTAGTGTAGATCTCTACTAATTTAAGTTAGCCAAATCTAGGATCAATTAGGACTTTTAAGGTTATACTGTAGGCTAAAGGACGGGTAGGATATATTTAGAAATTGTGACTAACCCTCCTAAGTACTTTAATACACTACCTTTACAAATCAACACATATTCTTCTCAACCAATTCTCTTTCCACAACTCATATTCAACATAGCCCTTTTTCAATTAAGCACTTCTATATTTTCATTAGCACAAATTAATAAAAATTGGAGGTGTGTATCTTTTTGCACATACTTTTACTATCATTTTTTCTCTCTTTTATTTCCTACACACACTCCATACAAGATTCAATGGCTAGTGACTCTTGAATACAATTTTAATGCACCAACGGGCCCTTCCATGGCTCCACTCAAAAGCTACTCCCCAATATCTCACTTTACTTCTTTTAGCGACTAAGTGCCTTAGGAGGTAAAGGTGCAAAAATCTCAATTTAAGAATAAAATAGGGGTACGGCTTGTAATGTGGGCACCAAAGAAAAGGTCGAAAGGCTCAAATGGGCTAGAAATGGAAAATTTAACTTTCATGTGACAAGCACATCCATGATCAAACAAGAAAAATGCCTACGTCATCCCCTAGACTAGCATAACCTACAATTTCGCTTCGATTAACACACGAGGCAAGTTCTAGACTACACAGGATAGCATAGAAAATCACTAAACCTCACTCACACATGCACATGACTCAATCACAACGGTTTTGTTCACTCTCAAGTCAAGAAAGCACAAATAATTGAGAGAATTAAGCAATATCACACTATGTGGCATACAAGTCAAGCAACTGAGTTAAGGCGTCACAAAATAGGCTATTTATTTTTACTCAGACATCACATGTCAAACCAAATACAACGAAAAGCAGAATGTATGTCATAACCTAATATGCCGGCACCAAACATGTCAATGGGTATCTCTAAGTTACTCAGTTTCTTCCTAACTACTCTAAAAAAATAATTTTAAAGTGACCGGTTCAAGTTACACCCTTGGAAAAGAACCGGTGCCCAAATAAAAACTAAGGGATACTACCTACCTATCCTAAGAAAAAAATTAAAAAAAATCTTTTTGGTGTTTTTAAATCTGACTTTATGCCTCCAGAAAATTGTCCAACAGATCCATCGTTGGAAAAAATTCGAGCTTTTTCTATTTCTTTATTTTTCTTTTCGTTTCTTAACTAAAAAAATTAATTTTATACAATTACACTTCACTTCAAAAAGTAGTTTCCCCACCCCACACTTATGTTATGCATAGTCCTCGATGCATGATCACAAAGAAAAACATTAAAACAAGGGTGAGAAATACTCCCTGAGACCCTCTCGGGCCTAGCTCGGACATGATTCTCAATTTTTAGAGTCGGGATGACCACCCCACACTTAATCTCAAATATGCCCCTCAGCTTCAACTTTGGGTACTCAGACTTCCCCTACTCTGCAAAATAAAAACAACACAAAACTCGACACTAAAAAAATAAAAAATAAAAGATATACAGGATGAGTTGCCTCCCAACAAGCGCCTTATTTATAGTCGTGGCACGACTCTGCTGCTCTGCTCAGGCTGCGCGCTTTCTCTTCTTCTTTCTCCCATGAAGCCTAGCCTTTTTGCACGCTCTTAACGGGTCTCCTTTTTCATCTCTGGCTCTTTCCTCAATTATCTTTACACCATCCGCTTGCAACACCACCTCCTCTGGATCACTGCCATTCACATAAGGACTCTGCTTTATCCCCTTCACGTCGACCACAGTAATCATGCACAGGTCCTCATAATGCTTTGGGAGTTTAAGTGTCTTGTACACATTAAAAGTGACATCTTCATCGTCAACTCTCATTTTTAACTTCCCTGCCCTCACATCAATAATTGCTCCACCAGTAGCTAAGAATGGTCGCCCCAAAATAATGGGCACTTCCTCATCTGCCTCGTAATCAAGCACAATAAAATCAGGGAAGAATAAAATTTCCCACTCGAACTAACACATCCTCAATAATTCCTTCCGGCATAATTAGCGACCTATCTTCTAACTGTAAAGTGATTGTGGTAGGTCTAATAACCCCCAGTCCGAGTTTCTTGAACAAAGAAGATGGCATCAAATTTATACTAGCCCCTAAATCACACAGGGCTCTACCAACTTCTTGTTTTCCAAGAGACAAAGGAATTGTGAAACTCCCAGGATCCTTCAACTTAGGAGGAAGTTTACTCTGAACTCTGGCACTGCACTCTTCAGTAAGTGCAACTGTTTCGAACTCTGCATGTCATCGTTTATTTGCCACAATATCTCTGAGATACCTCACATACTTAGGCCCTTCTTGCAAAATTTTCACCAAAGACAAATTCACACTCACTTGGCTCAACATATCTAGGAATCTCTTGTACTTAGCATCATCTTTTTGCCTCTGCAGTGTTTGTGGAAACGGAGGTGGTGGCCTTGTTTCNCTTTAGAGCTTCTTCTAGTATTCTTCCATTTCTCAAGGTAATTGCATTGACTTGAGCCTTAGGATTGGGCTCAGTATCACTAGGAAGATCTCCTACTGGGCTGGTATTTTGGGCACTAGCAAGTTGTCCCATTTGGCGTTCCAAATTTCTCATTGCTGCTGCTTGGGCCTGGTGATCGGCCATTATTTTCTGATTGAAAGAAAGGTGGTCGTTCATCATTCTCTTCATAATCTCCTCAAGGCTAGCTGATTGTTGTTCAGCCTGAGGTGGTCTGTATTGTTGTTGAGGTGCTTGAGGCCGATATTGATTCTGATTGACTTGATTACCACCCCAAGAGAAATTTGGGTGGTTCCTCTAGTTGGTATTGTAAGTGTCCCTATACTGATTTGTTTGGCCTCGATTTACATTACCCACAAAATATACAAACTCTGGATTTGCTGGGCATAGATTGCTCATGTGACCCTCTCCACAGACTTCACAAAATACCTGAATCTGTTGCACTGGTTGCACTGGCTGGGCCTGTTGCAGTGGTTGAGACTGTTGCTTGTTAATGATCAGGGTCATCTGATTGACTTGGTTAGTCAATGTAGAGATCTGAGCTGACAATGCTGAGACAACATCTAGTTCAAGAACCCCTGGTGACTTTTGAACCACATTCCTTCCCATCTCACCTTGCCAGTCTGGATTGCTTTTGGAGAATTTATTCAATAATGCAAATATTTCATCACAATTCTTCTCCAATACCTGACCTCCAGCTGCTGCATCTACCACAATTTTTGTTTGGGGATGGAGCCCCTCAATGAAAGTGTGAACTAACACTTCGTTTGTCTGATTGTGATGAGGACAGTCTCTGAGTAGCCCCTTGAACCTTTCCCATGCTGAATATAAAGATTCGCCTGCTTTCTGTTTAAAGGAGACTATCTCACTTCTGATCTTTGCAGTCTTGCCTGAAGGGAAGAACCTTGCCAGAAGTTTTCTCGCCAAATCGCTCCATGTTGTAATGGAATTAGCTGGTTCTGCCTTTAACCATCACTTTGCTTCTCCCAACAGAGAGAATGGGAAAAGTGTGAGCCTCACATAATCTGGCGTGACCCCGTTAGTGATATAAGTATCACTAATCTCCAAGAAGTTCAGAATGTGCTGCTGAGGATCCTCGTGTGGAAGACCCATAAACTGCTCGTTTGCATGAAGTAACTGGATCATGCTCTGTTTCAGATCAAAGTTCCCAGTGATTCTGGGCTTCACGATGCTGGAGGTAACATTAGCAATACTGGGCATTGCTACCGCCGGCCATGTGTTGGTCTTCTACCATGTTCACAGGAATTTGAATGAGGTCCTAAATATTGTATGTATCCCTTGCTTCCCTCAACCTCCTGTGAAATGTTCTCTCAGGTTCAGGGTCAAAGACGTCAAGTCTGTCCTGACTTCTGACCCTACGCATTCAATAAACTTTTTTCCTGAGATTAGAGTAACAATCAAGTAACATTAGACTGGAAAAAATAAAAAATTAAATCAAAAACTAGAAAGTAGTCTATATTCAAGTCCCCGGCAACGGCGCCAAAAACTTGTTGGTCGCAAACGCACACGCAAGTATACGTGGTCGTACAAGTAATATAATGATAAATCGAATGTCGAACCCACAGAGACTTGTGTAAACTACTTACTAAATCACTATAATTGTTATTAAATCAAGCCAAAGTAAAAATCCAGGAATGTAACTATTTTATACGATGATTCTACGAAATAACTAATTATCAAGTAACAAGTTGATTGTTGTGTATTCAATAGAGACAAATATTTCAGGGTTGTGATCAATTCACCACTCGTATTGCACTCTAATTAACTCTCCCTTTCATATAATTCACTCATGGTTGCTAATTAATCGATAAATGCTCTCATAGCCTTCTCCCGAAGCACTACTCGCCTATTCTCAATAGATTAACGCCTATATTCCTATGAAATTAATCTATTAGAACGCACTAAGATTACGATGTTTAATTAAGCACGGTGACTAGGTATATTCCTATCCTAACCACAAATCCGCTCCCCTGAAGGGTTAAGATCGCGCTCTCTTCAATTCTTCTCTAATCTATATACGGCTTTCCCAAGCATAACATAGATAGTATATAGAACCTAACTGCTGGCCAGACAATTAAGCAATTAAACACAGAATTGAAGAAACAATCATATATTGAGTGAACTATAATCAAGGTTAAGTTAATGTCAAATAACAATATTCATGGCTAAACCACAGCCCCAGAACAATGGTTGTTTAGCCACTCATGCTAAAATCAAACAATTGCATAAGTGTTAAATTAATTGTAAATACTAGAAAAAGATGAAGAAAACTGATAATCCTTCGCTTCCTAATGATCCCGTGTGTATATTCTCTCCAAAGTGGCATGAATACCTCCAAAAATAAGCTTAGACTTGCTTTTATACGTGTTGGGTAGGTTTAGGGCCGAAATAACCGTGTCCCGGGCAAAATAGGAAAAATCCTTGTCACCGGCGCCCACCAGGGCGCTGCCCATGAAAAGTTCCTGCCTCCAGCGCCACAGGTGGCGCCCAGCCCTGCCTGTGGCGCTCAAAATCGCAAAATCGCCGGCTTGTCCGGTTTTCGTCCGTTTTAGCTCTAATTTCGCGCGTTTCGCCCCCAATTGATCCCGAATCATTCCTACACATAAAAACACTTCAACTTAATATAAATCATCACATTTAACATCTAAACTCATGAAACAAAAGAAAAATATGAGGCGATATATACAGAAATATATACACTTTAAGCTAAACATCAATGAGCAGTAGTAACGACTAGTTTTGTATTGGAATCTTCAGAGGGAATATTATATTCTCTCTATTTGTACTTTTAGGGTCCTTTGGGAATATCCATATAAATATAATGAGAGATAAGGCAAAAGGTATATAATATTCTAAGTGATAAAGAACTTTTTTGAAAAGTAAGCTCTCTAGATAAATACAAAGAACATATTTCTAAGAGATTGATCTTTTTGGATTATTCTTTGTCATTTCCACCATCTGAGAAAGTCTTCAATATTCTCATAGATTTTTGTCACCATCCACCTCATTCAATACTGGGTGAATCTTCCCCTTTATTTACACTTAGTGTCATTTATTGCCATTTAATATTTGATACTTCTAACACATTATTGCATTTAAAGCATTTAATAATTGATACATTAAATATGCCTAACTACTTTTTACATCATCTACATTGATTATCTTAGATCTGAAGTTATTATCTTTAACTATGATTAACTTTTTTAATAATTGATTAATTAGTTTAACCAAAGATCATCATTTTTTGGTCAAACAGTTTCTAGAACTATAAAGATTTACTTGGTTATTAACTATGTAACAATTGGATAGGTACTTGATAAACGGCCATATTACAGGCTAATATTTCAATCTATGAACAATGCAGCTCATAACACCTTTTAATTTTTAATTGATTTTCTTTATGGATTTAGCAAATTGAAATAATTGGTTTGATCTTCTTTGTTATAAAAAAACTTTACTCAAATCAATGCAGGGACACCCTACGTATGCTATAATCTATATTAATTAAAGATTGGACAAAAGGGACTTAAATGACCCTATTTATGAAAAGAAAAGACTTAATATGTGATATGATATTTTCATGGAAGACATCACGTGAAGGGGGTAGGGAAGACCAGACCTTAATATTTCTGAAAAGAACATAATACCTACCTTTTCTTTTTTGGTAGATAAACAACAGAAGCAAAACTCCATTCTTTTACCAATTTGAGTGAGTGTAAAGTTCACTCAATCACTTGTCACAAGTGTACAACAATCATCAGTTATTGTACTCATGTTATATACAATGACTAAGCTTTTCCAAGCCTTGACACAATTTTGCCACATTATGCCTTTGGAAAAGGATTGTTACTTGATAGCTAAATACAACAAAAAACTGGAGAGAACACAATACAGGTCGCAAAGCATTTGTGGGAAATCTCATTTACTTTTTTGGCAAAAGAATGCCTATTGGCTGCTATAAATACAAACCACTAACTATTACTCACCATTTCGTCCTTACATAGACACATTATTATTATAAGAAGAAAACACAGTAAATGTCACACCCTCACGTGGGCAAACCAGTCCTTGAATAGTGCAAATGCCCTTTGTAGACCAGCAATGTCCCTTGGCCACTTCTTCCCTCTCCTTAAATACCCAAGCCGTAATATCAGAAAGAAAATGTTTAAGGCTTTCCTTAAATCAACGGCAAGGTGAGGGGGGCCAAAACAACGGCCCTTTGTATCAAATGTGTATATCCATACATGTGTCAGTAAACTTTTTTGAAATCGATTTTAAAATTTTTATACTAAATAAATCCAAATCACCTCCCATCTTTCTCAACATTTATATATTGAATTATCTATATGTTTTCAATGAATTTCAACTATATCCATTAAAAAAGATCTTTTTTTTGCTTAGATTTTTCGAATATTTTGTGTGTGTAATATATATATATATACACACATCGTCTTGTTAGCTACCTCATCCATGAAATTTCTTTCCGTCTTGCATCTAATGTCGATGATCATGCTTAAAAATATGGAAAGAGATCTTTGCTTGTGATTCTAGGAGAAAAAATCCTTATTTATTTGAATTTTTTAATTTTTGTGTGTGTTTGGCTAGTTTTATTAAGTCTATGATTAATGGCTAGAGGTTGGTAAGTTAAATCTTATTTGGGACATTCATAAGATTACCCTTATTAATTTGGAATTTTTACCTCCTATAGCAAAGCTTAACACTTTATTTATTTTAAATAAATACCATTTAAAAAAATTATATTCTATAGCTATCTTTTAATGTTTATAGCAAAATATCTATTTATGGTTAACTCCTACCCTTAAGCCACTATATACGCTAATTGTTATTTTTCTCTCTCCTTTTTCAGATTTTTCTCCCACATAATTATCTATTTGATGTAAACTTCTCTCTCGAGATTCTCTCTCTCTAATTTGATACACGCTATTATACCTCCCAGAAAACATGATTCTGCAACTGAAGTTCTCTCTCACCCACATCGTCTTTTATTGTTTTTATCAATGCATATATAGCAATCTTGTAATGCTGCTATAACAGTAATTTGCGAAAGTTAGGCGGCAAGGAAATTTAGTTCCAGAAGTTCTTGTTCGTTTGATAGCGTGGTGCTTACTTTTACAGAGCTTCTCAAAGGTATTTTTGTTTGTACAGTTTCGAATTTCATCACTTTGCCATGGATTTGAATTGCAAAGTTTTGAAATTTATGATGCCGAAAACGTCGGCTGATTCCATTCCTCCGTTGAAAATCTCCGGCGATCAAAGCAATTTCGTTTCACCGGTTATCGATGGAAACAAAGTGAAAATTTGTCGAAATCTGCTATCGACGAGACGACATTAGGGTTATTCTTGAACAAAGACGACAGAGTTTTGGTGTTGCGCAACTTGAAGAGTCTGCTACCTTTTTTCTCATTGTATTTCAATGTATCTCGCTGTATTCGGAGTTTTGGTGTTGAGCAACTCGAAGAGTCTGTTACCGTTTTTTTCATTGTATTTCAATGTATCTCGCTGTATTCTATGTATTTCATTATATTTATTGTCTTTTTTTCCCATTATGTTTCAATGTATCTCGCGGTATTCCATGTATTTTATTATATTCATTATCTCGCTATATTCCATGAATGTATTCATTTTTTTTAATTAATATAATTTATGTATTCAGATGGCTTTATGTATTCAAATTTATAATTGAGTTTGTTGAGTTATATTATGAGTCTATTTGTGTTAATTGATTCACTTTTCGTTTAAAAACAACTGAATAGACCATGAATTGTGCTATTTACGTTACTGTATACAAATACATATCGTGAATACAGTCGAATATAATAATTTGGGGCTGAGCAACTTGAAGAGTCTGTTACTGTTTTTTTTATTGTATTTCAATGTATCTCGCTGTATTCTATGTATTTCATTGTCTTTTTTTTCCATTGTATTTCAATGTATCTCGATGTATTCATGTATTTCATTGTATTCATATTTTTTTAATTAATATAATTTATGTATTCAGATTTATAATTGAGTTTGTTAAGTTATATTAGGAGTCTATTGTGTTAATTGATTCACTTTCCGTTTAAAAACAACTGAATAGATCATGAATTGCGCTATTTACGTTATTGTATTCACAAATACATATCGTGAATACAATAATCTGTCTAGCTGTAATCCATTGTTTCACGCCATGAGTACAGTCGAATACAATAATCTGTCTAGCTGTAATCTCCTGTTTCACGCGAGAAATGTTATTGTATTCATGAATATAGTAGCTTAAATACATCGAATACACTCTAAAAAACTGAAAACATAATCTTTTAGAATGTAATATTATAAATGATAATTATAACTAGCTAATAACCACTAAACAATAGTGATTTGTTAAAATTTCTCTATTAATTTCTTGATGGCGCAAGAAAACAAGTTTGGGCCAAAGACCCAATCAGGCCCAATGATGACGGGGTCACCTGACTGTGCAACACAAAAGTGTTGTGACAAAGCTGTTGTCCTATAAGCAACACGTTACACCATATTTTCGAGCTCGTCAGCCATGGCTTCGAAACTCGTTCGTAACCGACTGAGATCCATATGCAGAATCTCTCAACTCAGCGATGCTCGTTTTAATAATAAACTGAGAGATCCCAATTCCAACTTCCCTTCGTTACATAATCAAGTAAAATGGCGATCTTATTCGGAAGTTTCTCAGCCAACTCCTATAAATCCTCCACCACCTCCATCCCCTAATCCCTCCACCACCTCTACAAGTTCTCTCAATGAATTTGAACTTGCTAAATTCTCCGCCATTTCCGAGACCTGGTACCATATAAAGTTCCGCAATTTTTTCTTCTAATTGAGGCATAGTTGTTTTTGGTACTGAATTTGAGTTTAAAATCAGGTGGGATGCAGAAGGACCGTTTAAGCCATTACATATGATGAACCCTACAAGACTTGCTTTCATTAGGTCCTCTCTTTGTCGCCATTTCAGGTAATTATTATAGAATATTAGCAGCCTTCTTTTCATGCTTGTTTTAAAAAAATCATGCTGAGCTGTTTTTAGAGTTCGTTAGTACATTGACCTCCCTTATTTGCAATTTGTGTGTAAAAAGCCCCTACCTTTTCAGATAGGGTAATCAGCCAATTGGTTCCTATTGTCCGTTATACTTTCTAGAAAAAGTTACTACAAAATTTGCACTTAAAATTAAAAAACAGAAAATCAAATTATCCCTGCCTTTGGCTCTACTCGAAAACTCTCAGAAGTGCATGTCTTTATATAAGAAGCTATCTGTATTTAGCGTATCAACGTCCTAACAATGTGTTGGTGAATATAGTTGAAAAATAAGATGAAGAAAAATAAATAAACATTCTTTCAGCTTAGGCGCGGATATCTCGCTCTTTTTAAGGAGATTCAAGCCCATTGTGATAGAATCTTCACCGGTCCAGCAGTAACACTCTTGACTTGTCCCTTTCAAGAGTATCCTGCCCGACAATGTTGTATGACTCGAACAAATTCTAGACAAGTTATTGAGTCCAAAGCTCCACAAAAAATGAACACCTTCCTTCAACAAAATAATATTCTCTGTTGTAGAGAATAAGTTGGAGAATTAGATTTCTTCTTTCTCTCAACTCTTTTTTTTCACTTCATTAACCTCACTTTTTCATGTACACTACGACACTTTTCCCGTACACTAACACAAGAAATAAACACCATTATTTACAGGTGTAGAATTTCTTCTATAAAATAAATAACAAGGCAGAGAGGTAATAAAATTTTAGAATATGGGTTGGTGGTTACAAATTTAAGTTTTAGTGAGTAATTAGTAGTAGACCATGGTATTAGTGGTTATATGAGTTATACCAAAGATAGTGACCACTTTCTTGCCAATTTATAGCCACTAACATCACAAAAGGTAATGCACTTTAATATTATAATTTTAATATTAAAATGCACATAACACCAACACAATGTGTGGCTCAAACCGAGTGAATTACTCTGATTCGAGATGGTGCATTGTTATTCACACAGTGTATTATGTACATCTTGACACTGCTCTACATGCACTTTTTACTCTTGTTGTATCCCTGGAAGCTAAACCTTTTTTCGTTGTATCAGAAAGGATCCAAATTGCACTAGACCTTTTGAAGGATTAAAGTTTGTCGATGTTGGTTGTGGAGGGGGAATTTTAACTGAGGTATGCATTCTTCAAGCTTAGTACTCGATTGAGTTCACTTTTACATTTTCATATGGCAGATTACTTTTCTCCTGTGAATATAGTTATTTGCCTATTTGAAACGTATGGCTTGGCAACGACACCCAATGTAAATGAGCGCATGCGCGCGCACACACACACATATACGTGTAACCATACTGCAAGATATATACGCACATCTCATTTTCCCTCTTAATTCAGCCTTTGGCTCGAATGGGAGCTACCGTCATGGGAGTTGATGCTGTGGACAAAAATATTAAGATTGCTCGTCTTCATGCGGTATGTTTTACTCTTAGATGTTCCCATTGTGCACTATTAAACTGCTGTTTTAAGTCTTGTCTGGTTAATGTACAGTTTCATTAAAGATCTTTCACGCATGAAATATACACGAGCATGACATTTAAAAATTTACGAGTCTTTTTATTGATTTTGAGTTTACTGTAGTATCCTTACGACCTTACCTTGAGGGACAATTACAGTTTCGCTCCCATCAAAATTTTAGTTCATTTGATGGTCAAAGAGATTGGGAAGAAAGAGGTACTCGGATTTTAATATTTAGAAAGGTTTTGAGCTTATCACTAGAATGCTTATTTTGAATCGGAAGTACCCAATGTTGAGAGAAAATGCAAGAAAAGTTCCAATATAGAACATTTGATTATCTGATGTTTCTTCTGTCTAGGTTTGGAATCCTACTTAAAGGTCCACTAGAGATGAAGCAATGAAACTGTTGAAGAAACGAGATCTTTCGTCTGCCCTTCTAGGTGATCTGAAAATAAAGAAATGGTTAAATCCTAGGCATTATTGGGGGAGGTGGAGCAATAAACTAGTGTTCATTCAGACCAGTGCTTCATGCTGCTGGCGTAGAAATAGTGTCATAAGTTTGACCAACAGATAAAGTAGACACATTACAAAGTCCAGGGATTGGCAACTTAACGCATTTAGTAAATTTGGCACAAGACACTCCGATTAAGATGTATGGATATTGTCAGGTTTTAACCAAAATGTGCAAAGTTCTGTTTGCCTCTTCCATTCTATGAGTCTCTTCCTTTTTGCATAAAATGGGAACAAGCCAGATTATCCTTTAGATCTTTGTTTCGTGCAGTCATATATGCTGTGATGTTCTGGGCAGTGTTATCAAAGGCGAAAAGCTCAAAAAAACTCTGAGGTCTGTTGGGGCTTTAAGCGCAAAGCACAAATAAAGCGTGAGCTTTAATGAGAAAAGGCGCAACTGGAGAAAAAGTAAAAATATGTATATGTAGTCTAAGACTAATAATTATAAGCATGAATAACAAATATATGGACAAAGAAATTGGAAAAAAATTACGATAAAAGGGAAATATCATTTGTTTGATGATGTCTTTTCAGGATTACACTCATTGGCAAGTAAAAGTATGTCTAAGAGCCTTGATGCGATACTAAAGCGCCCCAAAGCGACGCGAAGCGCTCAACATGTTTTGAGCGTCGCTTTAGGGCTTAAGCGCGCCTTTGACAACACTGGTTAATGTTCGCCAATTGAAGTTGCGCTCTAGCTGTTCCCATGATTGATATATACTAGAAAAATAGATTATGTTCAAAAGATTGCATTTAACATGCACAGTTACTGAGCTTTAGTCCACGTAACTGTGTCGTAATTGTATTGGATAAAATATATGTAGGATGCTAACTTTTGGTATATGAACTAAAAAAAGGAGTTCCTTATTTTATGTTATATTTTCTGCACAGCATATCCCCATATCTAGATGTGCTTGTCCTTCCAAGAGACCAAAGCACAACTCTTGAGCCCGTGACAACAATTTTCAGTGACAACTTCGGGTCTTTATGTACCAAACAATAGTTTAAGAAATAAAAAACACAGGGTGTATTCTCTAAAATCATATTGGTGATGGAGTAATCGAAACAACTTCATAGAACTTTCAGTTTAAGGAGTTCTAAGCTATATTAACACATATAGATTCAGCATTATTTTTGCTGCTTATAAATCTGTAAATCCTATCTTAAATTTTATCTTAGTTTATGGGTGTGTGTCTAGAATTCATGTTCTGGTGTTAAATTCTGTTAAAACAGATTTTCCATTATTTTAAGAATAAAAAAATGATATTGCATTATTTTTGAAGTTACATATTGTTATGCTTCTTCTAGTATCTTTTTGTCGATTCTGCTTGTAGAGAATGACATATATAATACATGATATAGTGATTTAATGGTGTCAGTTCCACTTATTATCTGCGTGTATCTCCATGATACCTCCTATACAGATATGACAGTCAAACCTGTATCAATGCGATGTAGCGGATACTTACGGACTTCAATATTTCTTTCAGGATTTGGATCCAAAAGTTTCATCAATTGAATATCGGTGCACAACCGCTGGTACATGTCTGTCTTGTTGATGATAATTAAGTTTAAATATTGCTAACTTCTATGTGCATGTTAATTTTATATTACGATATACAGTGATCGGACACCATTTACAAAGGAACAGATCTATCATCTATGAGCAGGTTTAGGTGCCGGAAATTGTTGGTGCCTTCTTTAATTGAGAATTGGAGAACTAGTCTGCATTACATCCGCTATCATTATGAAACCATGTCAATGGACAAACACTGCTTTTTTCTGCTCAACCTATCAATTTGAAATGAATTTTGGCATCCCTCATTTTCATTCCTATATAATTGAAGTGGATTCCTGATCAAAACTGTTGTTTGTCATTTCCTTTTGCAAATTTTGCTTGGTTCCGATTTGAGCTGCAATAGTATGAAATTATTGCCATTTAACTGTGTGAACCACAAGAGTGCTCGTTATTTGTTGGATCCTCGGGTCATCATTGGTTAACCTCTTTCTCCCTTATGGAGATTATGGAGGTCGGTAGTTGATCGAGATAGTGTGCTATTCATGATAATCAGCATAAGAGTTGTTATAACCGCTAACTCGCTGCATTCACTGACCTGTGTGGTTGGTTATGTCCTCACTGCGAATTTCACTTTCCAGCAGATGAATGCAGAGAAAAATTCAATTGAAATGTCATGTACTGGGTCTACTATATTAAATTCTGTCTACTTTATCTATTTCTCTCCATGAATGCTTTCTTCAGTGTAATAAAAAAAACACTTATTAATCAAAAAAGATATTAACTAAAATCGTCAAGCTTCAGAAAGACTTGAATTAAAAACAGATTGCATATTCGATAATGGTAGTTGAACTTGCAAAATTATTGGATGAGTCAAGCTACTTGTTTTAGTTATATGGCAATTACTCTATGTCACAAAGACAGGGAAACATTAATGAATTGATGCTCGTGTATGTTGCTAGTTTTTAATTATGTTGTATAACAGCCTTGGCTGCTGACATACGTCTTGAAACTGCAGGAAAAAAGATTTCGGTAACCTTATTTTAAAATCACGTGTTTATCTGAACCTCAAGATTATTCTTCGAAAAATGACACTATTGAATGTTATGTCAACAGAAAACCTGGTCGAAGAACAGAGACAATTTGATGCTGTAATTTCTCTAGAGGTATGATTTAGTAAGTAATACCTAACTCTGTTCTAACTTCTAAAACATTTTAACTTCTTAATTGCAATCCAACAGTTTTAGTAAGCTGTACTTACATCATTTGTATCTTTTGCTTCGCAAGCTTTCACTATCTATTTGGAGTTTGTGTCGTACATTGAGTAAAGTCCTTGGTCTTTTGAGCAGATTTACTCTTTTTCAGCTTTGTTGCACTTTCTCTAGTCTGATAATTGGAGGCTGTTAGAGTCAGACTGTGACATTTACTGATATAGTTGGATTTATGTAATTTGATACTTGTACTATAATTAAATAATATGAAGTTGATGGCGATCAAGCAGGTCAGATATAAACATGTGTACACACATCACACATGAACATATGAAACGAATAATGGAAGTTATAGTCAGTCTTTTTTTTTGTGTGTGTGGGTGAGGGAAGAGAATATCTGGGCCTAGTTTAAAGGTGATTGCAACTCCTTGTTTTTTCTTTTTAAAAGTCCATGTGCCCGATCTACTATTTTGCATTTTTTTAGTTGGGTTTCGTTATTTTGATTTTTATTTAAGCTGATAAACAAGCATATACTGGAGTGTATAAGTAACCTCTTAAATGATTAAATGTAAATGACATGTTACAAAGAGATGGACATAATGAACATGAGCTAGGGAGTCTGAATGCTGAAGTGAAAATGCAACAGTTGGGTAAAAGCCTCCCCTCTTCCGAGTTCCCAACTTTTGATCTGATCTCTACTAATATGTGAATCTTATTTTCGTCTTTGCGTAGGTGATTGAGCATGTAGCAGATCCTGCTGGATTCTGCAAGTCACTATCAGCACTGACCATCCCTGGTGGCACTACAGTTATATCCACAATTAATCGTTCAATGAGAGCATATGCAACAACGATTGTTGCAGCAGAGTATCTCCTACAATGGGTACATATATTTAGTAATTCCTACTAAATTCTGGTCATTGTTGGTTTTATGTCTACACACATATGGATTGATTTCTTGCAAAACTTAAATGATCCCAAAATGTCCCATAGATATGCATATATGATATTTGTGCATGGGTATTTGCTGGTGCACTTTAAAACTATGGAGCCAGTTAAAGGAAAGGTGTTTTTGGATAGTTCTCTATGTATTTCTTCTTTTAGCTTATTGAACTTTCAGTTTATGCAGATTATTTTTATGTTCTTGCTTTATCATACGTGTAAATGGAAACCATTCTGTTTAGTATGTTATGTCCTGGATTTAATAATGGTTATCCGTCAACGTATGCCAATTACGTTCTGCTATTGAATTTGCTTGGATTCTTCTCGCTGAAATATATTATCGCTATCTGTGCACGAGAGTTGCCATGTTGAACGGAAAATTTCTGCTGATTATTTGTAGCAAGGAAATATGGAAAGTTGGTGTTCCTCGAGTATCAGCCCTGAGCCTGCTTCCCATGTCTGTGTTTGTTTGTCGCCTTCTTGCATTTGCTTTCCTAGAGTTAGAAGAGAGGAAGAGTTTAGATTAATTTTACCATTTCAAGAACATAATGGTTGTACATTGATCATATTGCTGTCAGCTTAACTAAACATATTCAAATGGTTCTGAATGGACTTTGCAGCTTCCTAAAGGGACACATGAATGGTCAAGCTTTGTAACTCCAGAAGAACTAGTCCTTATTCTTCAACGTGCTTCTATAACTGTAAGTGGACTACCTGCCTTTCTGTTTTCAGCTAAATCATTATCAAACCCCATTTCTATGTTTCTGCGCCACTCGGAATGGTAATCTTGTGCATTTGTTAGGTGCAAGAGATGGCTGGATTTGTATACAACCCTTTGACAGGTCGTTGGTTTTTATCCGATGACATCAGTGTTAATTATATTGCTTTGGGAACAAAACCAGCCAATAGCGATGAAACTCTTGATTAAGTCGCAATAAAGTTGTTGATTTTATTCTGCTCTTATCTCTTAAGCCATCCTGTAATTGTATGTAATATCTTTTTTCCACTTTGTTGGATGGTGAATGCAATGCACAACCATCTGTTCTCACATTTTTTTTTGTTTTCCCTTGGAGGGGTTGAGCTATGTAATTTTTTCTTTTTTGAATATTCTGAATTACTAGCAAAAGTCATGGTATTGGGAAATACATCAAAGCTATAGGCAAATTTCAAAACTGGAATAGTGCAAGGAGACTAAAGTCTGGCCACTTCTTTTACTAGTTGTCGAAGAGATCTTTTCTTATAATACCGTACTGTGAGCCTGGAAAAAGGGAGTGCGTTCCAGACATCTCCACGCCCATGTCGTTGCTTTATGCAATTCATGGTAGACTTCTATTGTAGGCAAAGCTTACAGCAACAATGTACCAAGTATAATCCCACAAAGTAGTGTCTGAGGAAGGTAGTGTATACCCAAAGCTTATTTATTGTAGGCGAAGCTTATGTTTGTTTATTTGGTGTGTGTCTACACATGTTTCCACATAGATTGTTCCTTTGATCTTATTTATTTTATTCATCGAGCCGGTAGGGTAAGGATTGTCATCTATCAAGAATATATGTAGTCAATCGGGGTTGCAACTGCAATCAGAAGACAAGAATCCTTGTCTCAGTTGCTAATGGCTCATAGCTTGACCTCCACTAGCAGGTTGAGAACCAAGTTAGTACAAGATCCATGCAAGTCTTGTGACGAGACTTGGTGGGGTTCAGACATTGGTATAGAATCACGAGAAGTTTTAAGACAGATTTTATAGAACCTCGTCGTGAATTTCGTGGTACTATTTGATTGCATCGTACTTTCCCACGATTCTGATTTGCGGTGAATGTTAAGGGAAGTTTGAGACGATTTTAGGTATACAAAGACTAGAAAACTTAATATTCAAATGCAATGTCTTAAAATGGATCTCGTCGTTTAACACCATGAAGCAGACGTAACAGAGATTTTTGTCTTTGTGAGACAATACATTTCTGCATTGTGCAAGTCAGCGTGAAATTTCTTAATTAGTTTTGGTGACTGTTAAATAAACTTAAATTAGCCAACTCTCGACTCCTCAATACCCATAGTTGAATTATCGTACAAAGAATTATTGCTTGACTAAATTACTTGTTGAGGAACATATAACACGCGGGTTATATAATGTAATTGTAACTTGCTTTAATTGGAGAGAAACACATTTCTTTTTTTTTTTTGAAATTTGGTTACATCTCAGACTAGAAAACAATATTGAAAAGAATAGTCTTCGAGGAGAATCTTATTTACTCATAAGGAGGCATGATGTACACTCTGATAATATTATGTAATTTATGGTTTTTTCTTATCAATATATCTTTGATTTGTTAGGATGTTGTAATTATTTAGTATCTTAATGTATTTTTATATTGTCAGTACTAGGTTTGCATGCTTCTATAATATGTTAAATTTTCAACATTGTGAATTCTTTTACTACTTTATTAATTTATGAATAGTAAATTTTTAAAAACTTAACAAGGCGTAGCAATTTCCTCAGACTAGTATTGCAAATATGAAACTAGTTTTATTTGATGTCCTTGGACTTCCAATTTCCTACTTCACAAGAAATCCAAAAGCACTATTTGCAATACTATGAATTGAAAACAATAGAAAGTATGACACTCAAGCCCGGAAAAGTTTAATGTAAGAATACAGTATTGCGCATTGATGTTGCAGAAAACAAAGTAATCTTCATTTTCTTCAACAGCCGACTTTGATACTTTCAATGCCAGAGTAGAATCTCTCTTACCGGCTTGTAAATTTTGATCTTGAGGAAGAAGCCATAGAGGAAAAACCACCTGGTTTTTTTGCAGGAGAAATTTGGCTGGGAAAAGTGAAATATTAAAAAGAGGATTATTCCCTTCATGAAATTAAGAAAATAAAACGAATTTCTTGTTCTTGTCATAGGTATATAATTTGAAATAGAATAATAGAATAGAGTATGTTGAAGCATCAAAACTAAGTAGATCTTTACCTGTGGCTGTGATTTCTTTGCACAGCCTTATTCTTCATAGCTGCGAGATTCTTTACTTCTCGACTGTAAGAAACAGCAGAAACAGAGTCAGCAACCTGGATAAAGAGGCTCTTTCAAAGAAGCAGAGCTAATTGAGCAACTCACACAAAAACATATACAAGTTACTAGAAATGTTAAACTTCTTAACACAAAATTTTCCAATCAAACTGCCTATACGCTGAAGACCAATATACATTCGATACATGCCCATGAAGATAGAGATAGTTGAGGACAAATTTAAGAACACAAACATAAACACTGGCCAATATGGAGTGGGGGAATGAGTGCCTATAGTTGCATGAATACAATATCAGAACCATGTGTTCCAAAGGAGGCCAAACTTACCTGTTGACAAACTCTGTTTTTGCCTTCTTCATCAAGGTACTCTTTGTGTTGCAAAAACTGCTACCAGGTCCACTACCTACAAATTACCCCTTTACTCAGGAACAAATAGAGAAGTAACCTTATTACCTTGTACGGTGTATCTAACGACAAAATACCATACATTCTCCAATAAACATTACGTGTTGACTTTGACAATGAAAAGGGATCTGAAGAAAACATGAAGCGTACCCCAAAAGCTTCTTTTATTGCTAGAAGGTGGAACCTTTGTGCAAACTCGAACTTGTCGGCTTTGCCGTTCTACAAAGACAAAAGAGACAGTCCGACTATAAAGCCAAATATAATGGTAAACTTATACCATATCTCTACTACAACAGAAATAAACTAAACAAGTTTCAAGAACTAGACATAGTCAGATGTGATCACGACACAACCTATCACCATAATAACAAAATTAAAATTCCCGAGGATTTGCTTAAAGACTCTTGAGATGATACTGAATTTTGTAATTCATTCTTAAAATTTCTAGGAGAGGATGGTAATACTTACTGGGAAAACAAATCAAAAAACAAGGAAAACAGAAGTAAAGCACATACTTGCATCTTCCTTTTGATACAATTCCTTGATTCTATCGAATGACCTTTGTTGAGTCTCATCCACTTCTTTTGACTTTGCCTGCAAGTAAATTTTATACCCTTTTGTAAATGTTGAATGATTTGGTAATCAAAATAAAAAAAGACACAATCTAACTCTAAACATACTGACATACATCAAAATAAAGGAGTAAAAAATACGGAATGGGAGAACAAGATATGAAACGATAAATCACCTCATACAACAGTTTCCATTTAAATGTTACTTTCTTTTGCTTCATTCTCTCGACCACCTGATTGATGCTCTTCTCACCGAACTGAATCTGGTAGAACCTCTTCCAAAGTCTATCCGTCACTTGACTGAGATCTCTTCCCTGAAAGAAGAATTCAAAAGCTAAAATTTTTAGCCTGCTCTATAACACTGTAAGAGGATAACCTAAACATAGAGTTTCTTACTTGTGTTGACTTCTCCACATGTATCAACTGTTCAAGAGAACAGTGAGACAAAATGCGCTCTAGTAGGTGAGAATCTGTTTCACCAACATCCCCTAGG
Source organism: Nicotiana knightiana (assembly GCA_005239525.1). NCBI lineage: Eukaryota > Viridiplantae > Streptophyta > Magnoliopsida > Solanales > Solanaceae > Nicotiana > Nicotiana knightiana. Next base: position 53,641 of record ML425183.1, read on the forward strand.
TATCTGACATTATCTATAGCTGTCTGAACACATAAATCTACCAGTGAAGGAACCATACGCCTCATTGTTATACGTTGTTTTTGCCGACTATGTGCTCCAATCTATTCTGGCCGCTTACACCTTCACAGGAAAAGCTAATCAGCAGCAAGAAAAAATTGGCAGAATCTAGTCGAAATTTAGAAACATTTAGTAGATCCAATAGTAAGCCAGACAAACAACAACTTCCTGCTTTGAGGCCTCTAACCTTCTGCACCTTCCTTGCTGTACTCCAAAAAAAACTTTTTGCATATTTATAGTTGAATTTTCTTATTTCACATTACAGGTTATGAAAAGTTACAAAATGATGCTTGTGTATATTCATTACTACATAATTCCACACATGTCGAAACTTAAGCAACTCTCAGTAATGTAACACAGCTCTGACTCCACTTAAAAAATTATTGCGTTAGGAAATACTAGAAAAGAATCAAAATAGTCCCTCTTTACCAGTTTATTTGATCATATTTTCTTTTTGGCCCGTTCCAAAAAACACTCTTTCTATATCTGAAAACAATTTACCCTTGATAAAAAGTTTTTCCAGCCACACAAATGGACACACAAGTTTTAAAAGTCTTTTTTTCTTTCTTAAACTCCGCATCCAGTCCAATAGTTCACATAATTGATATGGAGAGAGTAAAATTTTCAGAAATTTAGGATTCTTGGATTATACATGAAGCAATGATCTAAGGTATCGATTAATCCTACAGTAACCGTCCGGAAGATTATAAGTCAACGGTAATTACAATTAAAAGATCAAATCAACTGGATCATTGAATTCCACAAAGCTGTAGGCATAATATTGAAGTTGCAATCAAATAAACGTGAATTAAGCATAACAACTTCAGGTTTATAAATTTACGGATCAAATTATTAAATTATCACTGAAAACAGGAACTAAAAGATAACTGAAACCCACCGGCACGTGATCGGAGCTGAAATTCGGCCGACGCCGACGGAATCCGACAAAGAAAATCTGAAATCTGAACTTGAGAGAAAGGAATTCGAATTAAAATATGATTTTTACAAACTTTTATGCATCGAAGGATTCATGAAAAATCCTGAAAATACAAGAATTGATCGATTGATGGAAGAAGACGAAGACGCCGATGAAAGGGTGGTATATCCGCTAAAGTAATATCGAAAGCGTTGGAGCACGTGTTCGTACGCGCTGTGGCTGGCAGGTAAATATGGGGCCTTCGAAATTCAGGCCCAAATTAGTGAAAAAGCAGTCTCCAGGTGGGCTTTGGAAGAAAAGAAGTGGACTCCTTGTGTTATTGGCCTGAAATATTGATACTGGATAACGACATGCAAGAGGAAATGGTAAATTATCGGCCATAAATTGTTTTGGCAAAGACAGTTTTAAAGAATTGGTATTATATATCCAAATTAAAAAAAAATTATTTTCTATTTATTCTCGACTATAACCCCTCGCTATAATCTAAGTATCTTTTTTTGAGTCTGAAACAAAAATATAGTTTTTTTTTTATTCAAACGATCGAAAGACGTGAAAAAAATTTAGTGACCAAAATACATATAGCACGGCCGTTAAGGTATAGCGCCCTTTAAAAGGACGCTAAATTTGAATTTGACAAGACGGCCAGGTATATCACCGTTTATTAAGGTGCTATATGTATAGCGCCTTAATAAACGACGATATACTTATTAATAAACCTGTCCCCTTCCCTTCCTCCACCAAACAGAACTCCTCCCCCCCTCCCCCCCAATTAGTAAACCAGCGGCCCCCTCCCCCTTAACGACCAAAAAAGATCGAGTGGACCCCACCCATCCCACAAAAAAGTAATGATTCTCGGTCCCACATCCTAGCTAAGGTCTTCTCTCGTTGTGGGTTGCTTGTTTCGGCTTCAAATCGCCAAATCTTCAACTTTTTAAAAACCTTAAATTGAGGTATTCTGACTTAGTTTTTGTTGAAACTTGTATAAAAAATACATTTTAGTTATTTTTAATCTGTTCTATGTTGTTTTATGATTTTTTGCGATTTAACTATTTTATTATTTTTATCCGGACTTTGATATTAGTATGCTAAAAAAATATAAAAATAGAAAAATTATTATTAGTTGTTAAAAAAATGTGGATAAGTTACTTTTTACTGTGGTATATGTATTTTCGTGAATATTTTATGATTAAATTTATTTGTTATTTTTAGCTGATTTAGATTATTTATTTGCTTAAAGACCAGTAAAATAGATAAATTGTTACTTTAGTTCCCTCTAATGGTATCTTGTGGCCTAATGTAGTGCTTGTATTTATAATATAGTTCCCTTTTAGCGTAGTAAAATAAAGTACCTTTTAGCGTAGTATCCCTGTAGTTATTGAAATAAATTATTTAAGTATCTATTATACCCAAAAATACATCAAAATAGCTGATAGTTCAAACAAAAACTCTGTCCAATTCTAGTCAACGTTCGTAAGAAAATACACATGAGAAAACAACAATATTTCCCAGATATCTTGGTGCTACTGGGCCTCAAATGTCGAGTCAGCCTAGTGGCTAATATATAAATAAAATCCCAAAATGGGTCCCAAGCTTATAAGATGTCCGAACCAAAATAGAAATTTCATGAAGCTACTAGCTACTAAAAGGATAGAAAAGCTAAAATCTAAAGAACTAGCTATTATAAAATAACAAGCTGAGTGCTTCCTTCTCCTGTCAGTGTATGTGAATCCAATTGCCAGTGAAAAATACCAAGCAACACCTATCAAGCTCTCACTAGGTTCTAGGGTATACTGTCCATAGGCTAAAATGAATTCCAAACATCTACACCACAGAGTTGAAGCCAACATAGTCTTCCAAGTGTAGCTACTATATGATCTCCATATGCAGTGGACTGAGTTTGACCCAGTATTAATCATGTGCTCACTCATCTAGCTTAACATGTAGAAGAGCCTGGCTTTAGGCAGTCTTTGCAAGCCTAAAACCAGGTCAAGCTTTGCAAGGAAAAAGCCAGGCTTGACCTGGCTTTAGACAGGCTTTGCAAGGCTAAATACAGGCTTGACCTAGCTTTAGGCAGGATTTGTAAGACAAAAGCCAGGCGTGAGCTGGCTTTAGGCAGGCTTTCTTTGCAAGGAAAAAGTCAGGCGCGAGCTGGCTTTAGGCAGACTTTGCAAGGCAAAAGTCAAGCATGAGCTGGCTTTAAGCAGGCTTTGCAAAAACCCGGGCTTTGTAACTGTGCCTTTTTTTGTTCTTGTAAGCTCAGATCTTTCCATGCTATAAACTTTAGTATAGACATCATTCTAATCAATGCTAAACCATCCTCATATTGATCATGAAACCATGCTAATACCACTGAGAAATAATTCAACAATCTCCAGAAATACCACATGACAAGTTCAGCGTTTTCCTTAGTATTTGTGCATATCAGACTCAGGATAAATTGTACCATCCAACACCTGCTTATCGCATTGTTCCTGTACACTATCAAAGCACCCCCAGAATGATATTGTGACCATACTAATACCACTGAAAAGTACCTTAATAACATACAAAATGAGACAAAGAAACATGCAGGTTTGTGCAGAGTCTAAATCTGTGAAGCCATCAGTCTGGTGTTCTTCTCTTTGCTATCCTAACCCTATGGTTAGGTGTTTGAGATTTGTCTAGATTGATCAACCTCCTCCCCGCACTAGGAAGTTCAGAGAATGAATGAAACTCAGATGTACCTGCAAAAGAAAACACAATGTTAGCTATAAAATCCGCCATTGAGTTGCCTTCTCTGAACACATGTTGAAAGATCACATTGAATTTGTCCTTCATCTCTATAATTTTCTTCACATCATTTGCAATTACCCACGGAGGATCCCATTCCCCTTCTATCACTTTCTTCATCACCAATGAATCAATCTCCAATATGAGAGGGTGAAGATCATGCTCCACACAATATTCCAATCCTTGAAGAATAACCTTAGCTTCATCCACTACATTAGTTGTCACCCCCAGGTCTAATGCCCTTGCATACACCACATCACCTTCATCATTCCTCACACAAAAGCCTAAGGAGCTAAGACCAGGATTTCCTTTTGAGGCTCTATCAGTATTGCATTTGTACCAACCATGAAATGAAAGCTGCCATGTTACTCTAGTTGTGATCAACATAAGTTTATATCCTTCAAAATATTGAATTATGCCTGGTCATAACAATGGAATATTAGGCATCCAAGCATACCTCACCGTTGCCAGTTGATGCAATGTCCTATTGATCTCATGAATCACCCTATTTGTGGACACTGAACCCCCATGTTTACCTGCATTTCTTTTCTTCCAAAGTTCCCAAGTGATGATAGCTGGTACTGCTTGAAACAAGGGTTTTAACTTTGGACAACATTGAGCATACCACCAATGCCTTATAACTTGCTTCAATTGAATCAATGACACAATAATTCCAGCAGCTCCCATGAACAAGTTTCATACTTTAGAGGCAGTAGGACTTGTGACAAATATATGCTCAACAGATTCCTCTTGGGGCTGTTGACAACACCAACACCTAGACATCACCATTTGCCCTTGCCTCATACACATGTCATCAGTGGCTATTTTCTGCCTCCACAATCTTCACAAAAAGAAGGATATCTTGAATGGTAAGCCTTTAATCTACATTAACTTGAATTCCTGATTAGGATCAACCCTATGCCTTAATATTTGCCAAGCACTGCTAACACTGAACTTGCCTGAAGGCGTTGGCATCCAATTTGGCCTATCCCAGTATCTCTCACTGCCTTCATAATGCAAATTTAGCCTTATATGTTCTGCAATTTCCTCATTGAAAGTTTGATCTAGCAGCTGATCATCCCATGTTTCACCTTGCTGCAATTCTGCCACATCCTGAAGATCTTCATTGATTGGAAAATCTTCAGGTAATACGTGATAAAGTGCACCCAATCTAGTCCAATTTTCATGCCAAATATTATTTGTGCCACTCTTCAATTCCCATAGGATCTCATGTTCTACTTCTTCCCTAACATTCAGCATTTGTCTCCAAACATGAGATCCCCTTCTAAAATGCACCACCATTGGTATCTCCTTCTTGCAATACTTATTCCACATGAAATTAGACCACAAAGATTTTGTGGTCCTAAACCTCCACCATAGTTTAGCAAACAGTTCCCTCGACACATCATGTAAGGACCTAAAACTTAGGCCCCTTCCTCTTTAGGAAGGCAAAGATTTTTCCATGAAGCCCAATGTCTGCTTCTCCCTTCTTCCTTTGTGCTCCAAAAGAACCTAGCAAAAATCTTATGAAGATGATCCAGGACATTTTTTGGTGGATGAAGGACTGATAACATGTGGGCTGACATACTTTGCAACACACTAAAAATGAGTGTTGCCTTTCCTCCAAATGATAACAGTTTTCCTTTCCATGAATGCAATTTAGCCTTTACTTTCTTGATGAGATCCTCATAATATTCCTTCCTCCATCTAGTGTAAAAAATAGGACACTCTAGATATGTGAGAGGTAATTTACCTCTTGAAAATCCTGTAATAGCTCCAACCGCCTGAAACAATCCATTAGGAATCTTTGAATATATGTAGTATGAACTCTTATATTTGTTGATCATCTGGCCTGATATATTCTCATAGTTCCCAAACACTGCCATAATCTTGTTCAAGGCTAGAGGATGAGCAGAATCAAAGATTATAGTATCATCAACATATGCCAAGTAGTTTAAAGGATCAGACCACTTAGGCATTCCAAATCCCACAAATGACCTATCTTCAAATAACTTATTTAAAGAGCTGGAAATTATCTCAGCTGACAGAATGAACAATGTTGGTGATAGGGGATCCCCTTGCTTCACACCCCTTGTAGACTTAAGAACCTTGAGGACTGCCCATTCACCAATATTGAGTAACAGTTATTTGACACCAAGTTCCACACCATGTTGATGAAGTGCTCAGAAATACCATCTTCCTTAGTACATGCAATAAGTACTTCCATGAAACCCTATCATAGGCCTTAGCCATATCAAGCTTGATCACCACATTAGCTGGCTTTCCCCTTAACCTTATGTCAGTGATAGTTTCTTGAGTCAATAAGATGTTCTCAAATATACTCCTACCCTTCACAAATCCGGATTGATTAGGAGATATTAGAAAAATCAAAAAACTTTCCAATCTATCATGTAACACCCTAGACAAGACCTTGTTAATGAAGTTGCTCAAGCTAATAGGTCTTAAGTAAGAAAATGTCTCAACTCTAGGTTTCTTAGGCAATAACACTAGATTGGTGTGAGTGATGGATTTAGGCAGTGCGGCTCCTCCATAGAAGTGTAGCACCATGTTGTGTATATTAGCACCGATAACATCCCAGAATGTTTGATAAAATAGGCCAGTGAATCCATCTGGACCACTATCACTCTCCCCACTAAGCTCAAAAACTGTTGTCCTTACCTCCTCAATTGTTGGCAATCTGCTAAGTTCCAAATTCTGTTCCATAGTGACCATCGAAGGTACATTATTGATCAAGGAAAAGTCAGATGCATCACCTTCATTTGTGAACTATTTTTGATAGAAGTCCACTGCAGCTATAGCCAATTGCTCCTGGTCTTCAGTCCATACCCCACTTCCACTTTTGATCCTCTTCAGTTGCAATTTATTTCTTGTATTCCTATCTTCTTCAACAAACCAAGTCATCCCAGTTTTTTGCTTCCAATACTGCTCCTCAATACTCAAGTATTTCTTCAATTCAGATTGAGCCTTTTGAAGCACAATCATTTTCTCAATTGTAGGCTCTTCTTCAAACAACATCTCTTTCACCCTAACAATGTCCTCCAAAATAGCCAACTGCTTGAAGATATCACCAAATGTTTCCTTACTCCATTTTGACAGTGCTGCCTTCACACTCTTGAGTTTCTTCTTGAACATAAAAAATGGATCCCCTATGAAATCAGCTTCCCAATTCTGCCTCACCACATCCATAAATGTATCATGCTTAGTCCAAAAGTTCAAGAAATTAAAAGGCTTGAAAAAATTGGTGGTCTGCTCCCCACATGTCATTAAAAATGGTGTATGATCTGATCTAGTTCTGATTAGATGTTCAACTTCAATAGTTGGCAACATGTTCTGAAATGGAAAATTCACAAAGACACTATCCAATATTTTGAATATACACGCAACATTGGATCACCCATTCCACCATGTAAATGGACTTCCTTTATATCCTTGCTCAAACAAACCATAAGAGTTTACACAAAATGCAAAATCCTCATATTCAAGAGGGTCTACTGGTAGTCCTCCTATTTTCTCATCTTCATGCAATATCACATTGAAATCCCCTACTACCAACCATGGAAATTTCATATCACTTGCTAAGTATACAAGTGATCCCATAATTACAACCTCTCCATTGCTGAACATTTTGCATAAACAAATGTCATCATCATGTGCTGCCCCAGGTCACGGTGAAACACTCTCACAGTCACCTGTTGCTCAGTATCCTCCACTAATTCCCATTCCACCACTGCATCAAAGAACAACCATATTTTCCCATTAATATTTGCATAAACAGTTTCCATATTCAACCTTCTTCTATATCTATCAATGAGTCTCTTCTTTTGAAAAGGCTCCATCAATGCAACTACACAAAAATTATGCTCCCTGTTCATGTTGATCACCCTAGGAAAGGCCTATTATATATTCACAAACCTTATGTTCCATATAATGTTTTGATCATCATCATTTAGATATAGAAGCTTCCCTCCTGGGCCTTATTCTTGATGGTTGTGGTGGCTCTTTATTCTGATTCTTCTTTGTTTTCTTACCTCCTTTAGCACTAGCTGTGGGGGATAAATCTCCTTCCCTATTCACTTGTTTGAAGTTTTCTGCCATAGATTCATCATCTCCTTCATCCTCCATTGGACTTTGTCTCATTAAGTCTTCATCAATTGGTGTCACATTGTGTGTAACTAAATCATGTAAATGTTGTAGATGAGTCTTCAGTGGAACACTAACTTGCAGCGGCATAATTTGATTAGTGCCATACTCTATAGGCACTTCATGTATTTCCCAAGATGCTCTTGGAACAATTTCCCGCTCATCAGCCTTTTCCTTGCTATTCTCCATAGAAGCAACAACAACCTGCATCATTTTGAATTGCTGCTCATAGACACTGCCTAGCCCAGGAATTACTGTAGTAGTCTGCTCAGAAATGTCTATTCTATTGATATCACCACCCTTTCCATTGCCTGTGTTTTGATCTGACCCCACTGTATCATCCCTAACCTTCACATTATCATCTCCATCAAGTTTTTTCTTTAATGCATACACCGGAACACCATCTACAATCTCTCCGGTTGCACTAGGGATAGGGTTTACTATGGCTGTCTCATCAGGTGCACCTGACACCAGGTCTGGCGTCGCCATCCTAATGCCTGGGGGACCTATCTTTAGGCCTGGCGTTGCCAGCCTAATGCCTGGTGAGCCAGGCTTCAGGCCTAGCGTCGCCAGCCTATCGCCAGGTTGAGTGTTGTCCTTCACCTTGTCTCCAATTGTCTCTGTCTTTCCTAGATGATCATCCTCCACCTCTATTGCATCACTCCATAAAACCTTTGTTGATTTTACCTCATCAAGGTCCTCAAGCTGCCCAGAATCTGTAAATGTTTGAGATGGAATATCTTGGCATGATTGGTTTGTAGTCACATTGGATTACCTTATCTCCTCTTTGCTAGTTCCAGATCTTCTATTAACCCAGTCGATTGTGGATTCCTTATTATACCTTTCATCAGTACTTTAATCATTAGGAACACTAGAATTAGCCTTAGCTAAGTTCCCATTATGATGATCTTCCAACATTTTCTCAACTGCTTCCTTCTTCCCATGCTTAAGTTCATGTTGATTACCTTCTCCAGCTGATTTAATATTAGCATCTTTCCCAACCCTAACCCCGGACGCTTAGGATTAGGGCTTAACACTCTGATATTGCCTTCCTTTTCCTTCTCCTGGCCCTTCTTGGATTGCTTTTCCCCATGTTCCTTCTTCTTACCATTTATATGATACTCACCTTTGCCTTCAGTAATTTGTAGAGTAGGTTGATGAACTTCCTCAACCTCTAGTGCATTAAAATTGTTTTTGGTTGCTACATCCTCAAGTTTGGCCTTCCCTTTACCCTTGTCAGCTTCCTTTCCTTGTTTGTTATCAACAATGTGACCCCTATTATCCCGTTGGTATTTGTTCTTCCTTGCTTGCATCCATTCCTGCTTGGCATGATTAGTAGCTGGCTTACCAACCACCTTTCCACTTGCTAGAACCTTTGTTGAATTTGCANTACCAATTACTTTAATACTCACCACAACTGTCTTCTCCTTGCCTTGATCCTCAACATCTTCATCAAATCTCTTGTGTAATTCAGGATGAATTACCCAGCATTTTGCCTCACTATGCCCTTGTTTTTTGCATGGCTTGCAATATTTTGGCATATAATCATACTTAATCCTAATCCATAATAAACTCTTCTGGCCCAGATTCATCAGCTTCTTCCACAATCTTAATACGGTGAGGGAACTTACCTAACAAGTTAACTTCCACCTTCACCTTAGCACAACTAGGTCTAGTCCCATTTTGAGTTGCTAGGTCTACATGTAGTGGATTACCAACTGCACGAGCTAATGAGAATACGCATTCCTTACCAAAAAAATTAGGAGGCAATTCTGGAAAGCTAATCCAGGCTATGGCAATGGGAGTCTCTTCATCAGGTGTCCACCATGGATTCCATTTCGTACAACGCATCTGCCACATGTCTGACTGAACTTTTTTGCATGGGGGCATTAATGGTGATAGTGGAGGGAGGTTGGGGAGGCAGCCAAATTCGCAGCCACTGGTGGTGGCTGGCCGCCGGCCATTGCTGCCATGGGAGGGTCGCCGGTGAGTTTAGGGTTTAGGAGAGAGGAGAACTCAATTCGTTACCTTCCTGTAGTTCATTAACTCTTCTTGTGTTTTCCTTCTTTTAATTAAATTTGGTATAATTATAAAAATTAATTATTTAATTTTATTATAGTAAAAAAAATAAGTGAGTAACAAACAAACATATAAAATAATAAAACTAATATGTAAAATAATAAAACTAACATATAATTAATAAAACTAACACATACAATATTAAACTAACATTCAAAATAACAGACATGTTGAGTTATAAATCGAGATAATTTTCTCATCATGAACACAAGAATTCAGGATATTTTGGTGCTACTGGGCCTCAAATATCGTGCCTGGAACCCATATGTGAATACTTAATAATTAAATCTTTTATAATTATAAATATTAATTATTTAATTTTATTATAGTTAAAAATAAGTGACTAACAAACAAACATATAAAATAATAAAACTAACATGTAAAATAATAAAAGTAACATATAAATTAATAAAACTAACACATAACATTTAAAATAACAGACATGTTGAGTTATAAATCGAGATAATTTTTCAATCATGAACACAAGAATTTCGGATATCTTGGTGCTACTGGGCCTCAAATATCGAGCCCGGAATATATATGTGAATATTTAATAATTAAATCTTGTATAATTATGAAAATTAATTATTTAATTTACAAACAAACATATAAAATAATAAAACTAACATGTAAAATAATAAACTAACATATTAAAGTAAAATAATGTAATTAATCATGTTTAATTTACAGTAGACGACATGGAGGTTCCGCCTATGCATCTCGAACCTGCCAGCGTGGAGCTACTATCGTTGCAGGGCGATCATAGGTCGTCCCACATATGGGAGGGACAATTATTGTGTCACAACCCAAAATCCCTAAGGTCGTGATGGCGCCGGACATCATTGTCAGGCAAGCCAATCATTAATTAATTGAAATAAATTTCCAGTTTTAACATTTATGAAAAATATTTCCTTTCACATTATTACATATTAACCAAATAAAATTTTGTTAAGTAAAACAGTGGTTTGAATATTACACTTTAGCAAATATATCCCAACACATCCCAGAAGTCGGTGTCACAAGTACATGAGCAATTTCTAAGAATTTATACAATCATTACAAAGCCTGTCCGAGATACAAATTGGACAAGGAAATTTAAAATGAAAATAAATACAGTACGAGGAAGACTCTGTCAGTTGCGAATCGCCTCCAGATGATGCAGCTCACCTCAGTCTTCGAATCCTCCACATTGCTATGAAAGTACCTGTGCAATAAAATGCACAGCAAGTGTAGCATGAGTACAAAAACAACGTGTACTCAGTAAGTCGCCCGCCTAACCTCAAAGAGGTAGTGACGAGAGGTCAAATTAGACACTTGATAAAGGTCAGTTTAAAATATTCAAGTGTGACACTAAGTATGATTATCATAGGCAATTTATTAAAATCAGGGATAAATATTATCAACTCCGTTCACATTTAACACTTTATATCTTCGTCATATTAGTAACAATTAATCAACAGGAAGGAACAACTTCTTCCAAAATTTTTAATAACTTTAAATCTCTGTCATTTCAATTGACAACTTAGAATCCCAGGCCGGTAATCAGGCAAAAATCATAGCAACTAAGCAATAAATATCATGCGCAAGCAATGTCGAGGGTCGAACGGCGCAGACCAACAATAATAAACTGTGCACTGCCGAGGGTTGAACGGCTCGAACCATAGATGCATCTATCTGCCCCGCTCGCGAATCGATCAAGCGACGTGGTTATACATACAAATAATAAGGCTAGCCTGCTCGCGAATCATACCTGTGACTCAGGTGCTCATATGTACACATATCCACATAATAAATCTGTATTTTATCAAGAAAGTAGTTTTCTCAAGAAAGTGGTAAAATTCTTCTTAAAGGAACATGAGCTATAGTTTTTAAATCTTTGTTTTGAAACTCATTTGCCAAGTTTAATGATATTCCATAATATAACCCTACCAGGTATACAATTATCCACAAAGGAATCAATTCTCTTTCTAGATGATTAAGAAAATGAACTCTAGTCTTCTTCAGATATTTAATTACGATTATATTAACAGTTTAATATTACAGGTAGGATCGCAGGTTCAACATGTAAGACATGCTAGTGGGTCCTAGACTACCCGGACATGGCATAATAGTAGTTACGCACGGACTCCCGTCACCTCGTGCGTACGTAGCCCCCGAAGATAATAACACATACTTAATTATTTCACCTAGGGGGACAATTCCCCCCCACAAAGTTAGAAAGGAGACTTACCTCGCTCCGAAATTCCATAACTGGCTTCCAAGCCCTTCCTACGACTCCAACGGACGCACAACGCCCCAAAACTATCCAAACAACGACAAACCAATGAAAATATACTCTAATATTTGAACCAATTCCAAATTATATAATTCCCAACCCCGCTTAGTGAAATAACCAAAATGCCCTCGGGCCCACGTGCCCGGGATCCGAAATTTCTCGAAGATATACTCTACCCATAGCCTTACTAGTTCAAATATACAATTACTCTACATTCCATGCTCAAATTCGTGTCTAAAAATCCAAATTACCATTTCTAGGTTTTCTTCAATATTTCCAAAATTTTCCACAATTTTTCATGTATAATTCCATGCATATACTTGTATTTAACTTTAAAAACATGAAGAAATTACTTACCTTGACATTGCATGAAGAAATTCTCTCTTGAAGCCCCTCAAAATCTCCCCACACCAAAAGAAAATGGGAGAAATGAGCCAAGAATCCCGTTTAAAATGATACACTGCCCAGGTATCCTTCTGTGCGATCGCACAACATCACCCGCGATTGCACAAGCAAAATCCCAGAAGCCTCCCAGAACACCCTGTGCGATCGCACAGTCACAGCTGCGATCACACAAGCCAAAACCTGAAGCTTCATATTTTTCCTCTATGGGGTCGCACAACAATAGCTGCGATCACATAGAACTGTGCAGCAACCCCCAAAATCCTCCTCTGTGCGATTGCATACATCCAAGTGCGATTGCACAAGACAAATTACCAGGCCCTCTAATTCCTTCTCCGTGATCGCACCACTAGGGCTGCGATCGCACTGAACCCCCAAAACACCAGAAAAACAGCAGCACAAACACTTGAAAACAACCCAGAACCACCCCGAAACACACCCGAGGCCCTCAAGACCCCGTCCAATCACACAAATCAGTCCCATAACCTCACATGGACTTAGCCGAGCCTTGAAATCACCTCAAACAACCTCGAAATCACGAATGGCAGCCCGATTCAAGCTTAATGAACTTAGAACTTTCAAACTTCCACATTCGATGCCGAAACCTATCAAATCTCGTCCGATTGACCTCAAATTTTGCACACCAGTCATATTTGACATTACGGACCTGCTCCAACTTTCGGAATTTCATTCCGACCTCGATATCAAAACTTCCACTTCTGGTCGGATCTCTCAAAACCTTCAAATTTCTATCTTTAGCCAAATGACTTCAAAATGATCCCCGGACATCCGAATTCACTTCCGATCGCACTCCCAACTCCAGAATCACCATACAAAGATATTCCCCGACACGGAATCCCAAACAGACATCAACATCACTGAAATGCGCTTCAAGCCAAACTTAGGAAATTCCTTCAAAAATGCTGACTTCCACATTATACGCCGAAATGCTCCCAGGTTATCCAAAAACCAATACAGACATACACCCAAGTCCGAAATTATCATACAAACCTACTGGAACCTTCAAATCCTGATTCGGAGGTCGTTTACTCAAAATTCCAACCTTAGTTGATTTTTCCAACTTAAGGCTTCTGAAATGAGAATTTTCTTTCCAAATCAACTCTAAACTTTCCGAAATTCAATTCCGGCCACACCTACAAGTTATAATACCTGAAATGGAGCTGCTCATGACTTCAAACCGCTAAACGACGCGCTAGAGCTCAAAAAGACCGGTCGGGTCGTTACATTCTCCCCCACTTAAAACGACGTTCGTCCTCGAACGTGCTAAGAACTGCTTTGGAGTTATCTGAAATCACTGTTTAACACCTCGAGCACCTGCCCGTGCTACCGGAACCCAGTTGAGCACATTAGCTTGATCAAATGTGAAGATTTCTTCTTCTATCCATATAATAAGCTCAGAACCTAGTTCCAACACTTGAAATTCTCTGCCAGGCCTAGTTCCAATACATAAACACTGTATCAACTACCACACGACATACCAGAACATGACTGCATACCTTTGCTGAATTAGCACCATGCACCGCAAGATTCATCATCTAACCACAATGACATTCCCTGAACCTTAATAGCCAAAATTCCACGAATCTGATGCTCCCAATGCACCTCATGATATATATTCATACATCCTTTTATAATGCTAACGATGCCACCACAATGGAGGAGATGTGCAGAAATTCAAACCCAACTGCAGAGTTATCAAATCATTGAATATCTCATCTTGACTAGAATCATCACCTCATTACGAACCTGAATAATGGTATTTGTTCTTTAATATACACTTCACAAAACCTTATCGCACTGATCCCTGATCCAAAAATCTCGTCTCACCCAGTACGAACTTCTTAGACAATAAATCACCCCAAACATGACCAATAATCTCACATGATACCACATCGCGTCAATAGGCCATAACTCGAACATGATAATAAGAAATGACTCAGGAATGGACTATTCAACTCACGCAACTACTATGATTTTTTCTCAGAAAATAGGAAGTAGAACATAAGAAAGAATAAATATAGGAACCTTACTCATCATCACACTGTTGCGGCGTGCAACCCGATCCAAATAACATACCCGTGGCGACGTGCCACCTGATCCACATATAAAATTTACATAAGAAGATATATATATATATATATATATACGGAGCTGATTTTCTCACTATTACAAATTACTGAATATCGATCATAAGCACACTAAGTGCATAATACCATCCTGGGGAGACTGATAAAGCCGTAGGCTACAAAACTTAAGCACAACTGAGGTGCGAGATATATATATATACACACTCTGGATCTCAAGAGCTATCCTGCTCACATAACATCCCCACTATGTGGGACCTCAACACATAGGAAATTAGCAAGCCGTTTCACAACTCACACGGCGCAAATCACAATATCACATGAATTTGACGAAGACGGAACAACACCCGCTGTTCTAATACCTTTCCATGAAAAGCTCTCTATTGAAATGAACATGCCTGGCTCATACGGAGCCCATAATCATATTTAAATCCATCCACAAACATCGAGTCTACCTTGCTCGCACCAAACTAAGCTAATAGCTTTTACCTAGGTCCATAATAACACACTTCCTCTCATAATACGCGAGAAAAACCATCATAGCCGGGACAAACACCCCACAATCCATAATCAAATGAAGTGAACGCCTTCCAGACATAAATTCTCAATTAAGCAATATTGCACTTCTTTAAACTCAGTCCAATTCTTCAATCCATTCAGTGACTACATGTCACACTTTATACAATCTTTTCGCGGTCATGCTTCCACACAAGGCAACAAGTCTACCCATCCATAACACCGACCATACTAAGGCCACAAAACACATCAAGAACCCATGACCAGGGTACAAAGCCTCTTCCACCGAATATCAATCTCAGGTGACACTGAAGATAATGCCATCTTACTCTGAACTTTCAAATCACTTTTTCTTGCTCTTCCGAGCTCATGACATCCTTATTAACACCGAACCGCAATCTCGATTCTTACTCCCAGTTACATACTGCTTACCGCACCTAACATGCCAATATGAGGTAGCCCAAGAATTCCATCATAACTTCTGAACCACCAATAGGGTGAACACTTCATCACATGGAAACTTTTTACTTAACTCAATTCAAGAGAACCATCACAACACACGAGTGAATTCTCACAATCACCCAACATGCAAATCCTTAAGTAGTAGTCTATACCACCATAACCCTTCTAGGATCCGCCTACACCTGACAGGCCATAACACTTAAATGCTCTGACATGAAATCCATTACGACGGCCGATAAGCCCCGCACACACCGGCACAAACCATATGCATAACTTAATCACACCGAAGGAACTGATCACTGCCATAAATGTGCCATTTCAACCATGGGTAATCAATCTATTTTCTTTTAATCATCTTCAATTGCCTCAGGAATAATAGCAACTTCCTTCAACTCATAGAAAACTCAACCCTCAATCATCCCGAGTGACCTTGATTCACAAGACTGTGCTGCCTAAATCCCACAACCCTTCTCATACCCTCCTGATAATCTTTCTACAATCCAGAGTTTATTCCTCTCACTCCTCCAATACTATCCTGCATGCTGAAACATATCATTGAACATTCCAACCATCCTCTTTTTTATCAGAAATTACTCTGCAAAAGCTCGATTCTCGATCATACTGCTGCCTGAAACCCTTAAACGCCGCATTCTTAACTTTTTAAACTCACTAGGACCACTATTGGGAGTCACCCACTCTGACTGGCCCCGAATACAATCAACTCCAAGGATCTTCTAGCACATGAACACCCTTTCCCTTGAAGCACGTGACTGAGTCACTACCCTGACAACTCACCTATGCCTTAAGAAAAATTCTGAATCTTCCAAATCCTAACCCGGGCCCGACAGGGCCAACTTTTGCACACATTCATCAAATCCCACGCATAATCACCATTTTACTCCTTTCCCTTAGCTGTAATAACTTTCCAACACGCTGACAGTCTGCAACCCTATGATAACACAATCCTGCAACCCAACTGCAGATGGTGGGACTCCCCCACTTAGCCCGAAGCTAATCCTTGTACCACTCTAGACCCTGCCGAGATCCTTTCTTCTTTGATACGCGATCTTGCTCAACCCATCCGTACAATTCTTCCAAGTTCTCTTACTAGCACTCCCTAAATACTCAAATTCTCTAGCATCATTCACACATTCTTCCTCCTACCAAATAGCCACTAGAACCCCTCACAGCGGCTTGCCAACCATGCCGCTAACCTATTCACAGGAGATAACCCACTTGTGGAAATCACCCGCGGACACCTTCCAACGACGCTGAAATGCACGCTCTCTGCGACATCAATACCCCATCCTACACCCTGCTTCATTTTCCAACTTTACTAGTCCGTCCGCTCCTCATGGACATCCATTAAATGCGCGACAATACCTTCAACTTCCAAGTTATGCTGCCGCTCCCCCACTTTGCGACTGCTCGACTTCCGCTTCTTACACCTGGCCTCCTAGAAATGGAACCACCGCCTAGCCTCACTTCAGGATCATTCTATGTAGCTCTCAAACCAGCAGATCACCACGACCTCAAGCTCTCCGAAGATCATATTTCTCTAGCTGCCTTTATTATCAACACTTATCCGGTACTGAACCACCGCACCCCACGATCTCGGCCAACCGCATTCTTCATTACTTCTTCTCAATACTCTGACCCCACGAAATCGAAGAAACCATAGCACCGACAAACTTAACACATTCCATTCGATCAATGACGGCGATCGCACAACATCACGCGCGATTGCACAAGCAAAATCCCAGAAGCCTCCCAGAACACCCTGTGCGATCGATCAGTCACAGCTGCGATCGCACAAGCCAAAACCTGAAGCCTCATATTTTTCCTCTATGTGGTCGCACAACAATAGCTGCGATCACATAGACCAGTGCAACAGCCCCCAAAATCCTCCTCTGTGCGATTGCATACATCCAAGTGCGATTGCACAAGCCAAATTACCAGCGCCTCTAATTCCTTCTCCTTGACCGCACCACTAGGGCTGCGATCGCACTGAACCCCCAAAACACCAGAAAAACAGCAGCACAAACACTTGAAAACAACCCAGAACCACCCCGAAACACACCCGAGGCCCTTAGGACCCCGTCCAATCACACAAATCAGTCCCATAACCTCACATGGACTTAGTAGAGCCTTGAAATCACCTCAAACAACATCGAAATCACGAATGGAAGCCCGATTCAAGCTTAATGAACTTAGAACTTTCAAACTTCCACATTCGATGCCGAAACCTATCAAATCTCCTCCGATTGACCTCAAATTTTGCACACCAGTCATATTTGACATTACGGACCTGCCATCTTTTGGAATCCAATTCGTACCTCGATATCAAAATTTCCACTTCCGGTCGGATCTCTCAAAAACCTTCAAATTTCTATGTTTAGCCAAATGATTTCAAAATGACCTCCGGACATCCAATTCACTTCCGATCGCGCTCCCAACTATAGAATCACCATACGAAGCTATTCCTAGACTCGGAATCCCAAGCGAACATCAACATCACTGAAATGCGCTTCAAGCCAAACTTAGGAAATTCCTTCAAAAATGCTGACTTCCATATTATACACTGAACCGGGTTATCCAAAAACCGATCCAGATATACGCCCAAGTCCGAAATCATCATACGAACCTGCTGGAACCTTCAAATCCTGATTCGGAGGTCGTTTACTCAAAATTCCAATCTAAGTTGATTCTTCCAACTTAAGGCTTCTGAAATGAGAATTTTCTTTCCAAATCAACTCTAAACTTTCCGAAATTCAATTCCGACCACACCTAAAATTTATAATACCTGAAATGGAGCTGCTCATGACTTCAAATCGCTGAACGACACGCTAGAGCTCAAAATGACCGGTCGGGTCGTTACATATTGGCCCAGACTTCCCGCGCCAGGAGAATGAACGTCATGTGGGGATTTCTTAAGGGCCGCATTCTCCATCCCTGTGTAGTCAGACGCCTCCAGGATATGGGCTTCTATAGGATTGTGGAGATCGGCCGACTGCAGCTCGATTGGTCTTTAATCATGGCCCTGATAGAGCGATGGACGGAGACACACACATTCCACTTGCCCATTGGCGAGGCCTTCATCACATTGTAGGACATGGAGGTCATGTATGGGCTGCCCGTTGATGGATACCCTGTTGCTATGCCGCATGCCATGATAGAGCCGATAGGTGGGTAGTACCTGGACATGCAACAACTATTCCGTGAGTTTGTAGACAGGTTTCAACGAGAAAGAATGCAGTTACCCAGGGTGCCTTATAATTGGGCAGCCATGGCATTTGCAAGCAACCTAAATAATAAAAGCTCAGAAGCCACGAGACGACTTAAGGAAAGTCTAAGAGAATTCCCTGCTACAACATGGAACAATGTATATAACAGGTACAATACTACACTCAGAATAGAAGAAGATATCATTGCTCGTTCGAGAGACGAAGATCATTCCAGATCCAGACATCCTGAATCAGATAGAAGATCAGGTAAAAACAGGTACGATCCTTACTTAGGACCCTCGGGACGCGATATCCGCCCCAGGTTCGAAAACACTAGGTCGGACTATAGACCACAAGGAAGAGACACAGTCTCATCCGCTTCTAGATCCAGAAAAGATCGAGATGAACGACCTAGAGTTAGTACTCAAATTGGGGATCATACCTTTAATGTAAGTACTGCTGAACTTGTCTCAATATTGAGGAACATGGGAGACAAGGTTAAGTGGCCCAAAGAGATGCGGTCAAATCCAAGTAGAAGAAACCTAGATCACTGGTGTGAATTTCACAACGATCATGAGCACAAAACTGCGGATTGCAGATTTTTACAAGGTGAAGTAGAAAATTTATTAAAACAGGGCTATCTAACAGAATTGTTTAGTGATAAAGGAAAACATGCATATATGAGGAACATGCAGGAGCCCCCAAAGTCTCCTTCTCCAAAACGAACCGTCAATGTGATACACGAGGGTGAAGAAGTAAACAGAGTGATTTGCAAAACAACCAAAAAGTTCATAATTACACATGGGAAACAGACTCGTGAAAATATGGAAGAAGACGATATAACCTTCGATGATGCAGATATCAGCGGATTAATGCTTCTGCACAATGATGCTCTGGTAATATCTTTACTTATTCATGACACTAACATAAAAAGAGTGTTGATTGATCTCGGCAGTTCAGTCGATATCATTTTGCTAAGAGTCGTGGAATAAATGCTACTGGTGAATCAAGTAATCCCAAAAGCACGAGTCATATAAGGGTTTGATAACTCTACGGTTATAACAAAAGGAGAAATTGAGCTTAGCACTATGCTGATGGGGTGATCAAAAGTGCCAGGTTCCAAGTCATCGATACTGACATGGATTATAACGTGATCATTGGAAGGCCATGGATCCATGACATAAAAGCGATACCCTCCACGTTACATCAGGTAATTAAAATCCCCTCTGAATGGGGGATTCAACAAATCAAAGGAGATCAGCAGACTACAAGAAATACAAACTCTGTTGTACACTACAACAAGAAAATAGAGGTGGAAGAAATTACTAACCAAATAGGTACAGAAGGTATTATTGCTGAAACATGTACGAAAGAAAATACTTACGAGAAGGAAAATCAAGTTACCACGGAAGGTATACTATACCACACAGATACAGATTCCAGACCGGACGCCATTCATGAACCGGAGGAAGATGAGCACATAAAAACAACTACGGAGGAGCTCGTAGCTGTTCCATTATTTTAACAAAAGCCTGAGCAGAAAGTGTATATAGGCACGAGGCTAGGCCCCACTCGAAGAGGTAAGTTAATTGATTATTTAAAGGCTAACGCAGACTGCTTTGCGTGGTCCCACTCAGATATGACAGGCATTCCACAAGAAGTGATGACTCATAAACTAAATGAAGATCTATCTTTCGTACCTGTTAAGTAGAAGAAAAGAAAGCAAGGACCATTCAAGAACCAAGTGATCGACGAAGAGGTACAAAAACCCTTGAAGATTGGTTCGATACGAGAGTTATAATATGAAGTTAAATCCAGAGAAATGCGCTATTGGAGTGCAATCAGGTAAATTTTTGGGTTTCCTTGTATCAAACAGAGGAATAGAGGT
>ML425184.1:0-33015 GCA_005239525.1 Nicotiana knightiana
AAGAACTTCAAGTTCGTGAATTTTCTAACAATGCGCCGAATCGACCTATACTGCTCGGAATGACAGTCATGAATGACATAGCAGAACTATTCCAGATCTCAGAATTCCGTTTGGACCTCGATAACATAAAAACACGTCCCCAAACCACAATATGAACTTAAGGAAACTCTTATTTCGCTATTTGGCGCCGAAATGCTCCCGGGTCATCCAAAACCCATTCCGAACATACGCCCAAGTCCGAAATTATCATACGAAGCTACGGAAACCGTCGAAACTCAATTCCAAGGTCGTTTACTCAAAATGTTGACCGAAGCCAAACTTGGACTGAAAGGCCAACCTTAAGGAACCAAGTGTTCCTATATCACTCTAAACACTTCCGAATCCCAAACTACCCGTCTCTGCAAGTCATAAATCACAATAAACCGCTATAGAAGTTTCATTTGGGGGAGCGGGGTCCGATAATGCAAAACAACCGGTCGGGTCGTTACAGACATGATGTCTATATTCCCGCAAATAGTGAAAATCAATATGGTAGACGATAAACTCATTATTTGTTCAGTCTTAGTGAAGACTAGTTGAGTGAAACTACCAATTCAAAAATTTGTCACTTGCCTTTCTTGAAAATTTATATTGTTTAGCTCGTTTATGAAAGGAAGTCACTTCGAAGGTTGCGACTTTTCATGAAAAGTGCGTTTGCATGTTTTGTATAAACATGACCGTTCATGAACGAACATGTTAATATGTTGGTCTATAATGAGGTGACCCAACAGATGAACATGACCAAAATCCATTGCAAGTTGGATTTGTTTCCTGAATGAAGGTGTTATAATTTGCATATCATATAGAAGTATGAATAAATAACATGCGAATGCTTGAAAATGGCGGATGATTGCGAAATGTGTTAGATATTAAAAGGTTGTGGCCAGAACTGATGCAAATCATTCCAGTTGTTGTTATAATATACTATTGCTACATTAATTATAGTCAATAATCTGATATGCAATTGAAAGTTGAAACGTATTAGTCTACGACATAATGAAGTTCGCATTGAACTTTCATGACAATGAAACGAGTCTTGAAATATTACTCAAAATTATGCTTTGCACTACAATAAATATCCTCCGATAATAAAGGGGTATAGTGATGCAAATTAGATCACCGGTTCAACCGATTCTAAACAGTTGATGGAGGAGAGATGTCTTGGAAATCTTCCAAACAAATGTGCATTGACCGCTCTACAGTGGAGGCTGAGTTTATAGCCTTAGACAAAGCCAGTGAAGAAGCTGAATGGCTTCGGAATTTCTTGGAAAATATTCCATTTTGGCCCAAAACCTTTGGAACCTATATGTATAGATTATGATAGTCAAACGACAATAGGCAGGGCATGAAGCGTTATGTATAACAGAAAATCTCGTCACATTCGACGGAGACACAATACCGTTAGACAACTACTCTCTAGTGGTGTTATCACGATTCACTATGTAAAGTCAAGAGATAACGTGTCGGATCCACTTACAGAAGGCCTATCTAGAGAGACAGTTGAAAGATCATCGAAGGGAATGGGGCTAAGGCCTAGGACAAGTCATCATGGCGGTAACTCTACCTAGCAGACTGGAGATCCCAAGAGCTAGGTTCAAAGAGATCAAACAAAGTTATGAATGACGGTTCAACATTGTCAAATAACTCAACCCATTCTCGTGATGAAGACAATGTTCATAAATCAAGGTAAAGCATTAAGGCTTTTTGATGAGTCAATAAAGNCGTCGATACCCAACTTTTCCCAAAAATATTTTAAAACTGCATATATACTTTCAAAATCATGCATTAATAGCAATTGGTATTTTTCCATAATTTTCCTATATTTTTATTAATTTACTCAGCATTTTATTTCCAATAAATAATTACAAATTGCATCACGAATGATTTTAAAATAATTTTCTTGATTTTATTTATCGTTTATGGTCCCATTAAGACTAAATTATTTCATAATTAGCCAAATTGGCACCTTTTGGCTATAATTGCAGTAACTTTGCAATTATAGCCCAATCATATAATTTTGTACCATTTTTTACCAAAATTTAATCATTTTGTATTTTAATACTAAATAATCTTTTTAAAACTATTTTCTATGCATGAAATTCATTTTTATGATTATTAGTTATTTTATAAATTATTTTAATTAATTTAGATTGGGTATTTGTCAAATAGCTTATTCTATTTTTGATTCTAACCTACTGAAATCAGCCCAAAACACCTAATTATGCTAGCCCAACAGACCCAAGCCCAATTCCTAAATATACCCAACCCAATTCCGCCCAAATCGTGGTCGTTGATCATTTTTTATCAACGGTCCAGGTTAACTCTTACCTTAATTAACCTAAGAGACTACCCCCTCCCCCCCAAACCCCTCATTTCCCTCACACTCACTCGCCATCACCCCTTCCCCTTCTCTCTTAAATCCTCTCAACCAAACCCTAGCTCTTAAGCGCCATCACCGGCATAAACTCCACCCTGTGATGTTTCTATGCATTCTACGGCCAGTCCTGGCCTTCTACGCTCCGTGGCTCTTCGATTTTATGAATCCTTGAAAGGGTTTCAAAGGATTTCGACCGGTTCTGGTTTGAATCTGTGTTTACCGGCCTATCTCAGGCCACTTTTCGTTTGTAAGTAATGATCTCGCCTTGTTTTTGTTACGAATCTATGGTTTCTAAATCTATGTTCTCATCTCTGCTATGTTTTCTAAAGAAACCCTAGTTTATTATCTTCAATCCTTTCCAGATCTGTATATATATGAAGGGAATCAAGAACTATTACATGTTTTCTTTGAAAACTTCTGGTTTTAAATGATTGTTCCGATTTTCCCTAAACTAGGGTTCATCCCAAAATGGTTTTGCAAAGGTCTTTCTAACTTCTAAGTGTTTAATCGATTTTCTTTCATCTTTGTGACTGATTTGTGCAAAGAAATACTTAAACCTGGTTGATTTTGTGCGATACTCTGATTTTTTCTAAACTCTGCTTCGATTCTGGGTACTTTCTGTGTTAACAGTCATATTACTTTGCTCTATTTTTTAACCTAAGCATGTTTTATTTGTCAAATCCATTACTCTGTGGTTTTTCCCTAATTAATCTTTATTAGGGTTCGAATCTATATTTTTATGAGTTTTACTTAGTTCAATTTCTGTTTATAGAAGTTAAGTAGTTCTTTCCGGAAATCAGTGTTATTTTAAAAGTTTTTGCTGATTGATTCACTCTGTTAGAGGTTCAAGTGCGTAATTCTTGATTGTTTCCTTGTTAATGACCTTAATTTGGTTCTTTGCTGATTCTTTACATGGCACGATTGGGGTTCTTTCCTTAATTAGGCCCTTGTATTACCGTTTGGTCAAGGAGTCTGTTCTGTACTCCCTTATTTGGTTTGAACTTCTTGCCTTAATTAACCCCTATTATTACCGTTTGGCTAATTTCCCTTAATTAAAGGAGTCTATTCTGAACTCCTTTACGTGATTGAATCGTGTGATTGCCCTAATTGATTGATTTCTGATCCCTTTACCTTATTTTGTTCTACTCTTAAACTACTATATATACACTCTTATTTTGTACCTCTCAGACACACGTAATAGTCTACTACACACGAACACACTAGTTCAAACTCTATCTCTCACACTCAAAGATTTCTGCTCTCTTTCTGTGTTACTTACTATTATTTTGAGTTAGCCGGCTGCAAGCCAAGGCTAACTATTGTGCTCTCATGTCTCTTTTCTTTTGTGTTTACTATCTTCTTTACTGGTATGTTCTGATTTCAATTCAAGTCCCAAACCAATATGCTTCTTTTACTGCTTCAGTTTATCATGTTTCTAATATGTTTCTATTTGTGGTTTTGTTGCTCAACCTGTAACTAATATGTCTACTTTACTGCTTTATCAGCATGATTCTGAATATGTCCAACACCCTTCGTAGTATACCCCAGTGTGACTTTGCCTTACTTATGTTTTTCCTTATTTCCATCATGAACCCTTTTGTGCAAAGCAGTTAGCTATCCTAAGTTGTCTGATCCTGTGTTGGTTCTGATATTCATGATATGTTGATTCCCTAAACCCCTCTAAGAATTTTCATGCTCCTGTAACTATGTGTGCACTACACGTGCTCTATGTGTCCCCAATCCTCATCACCCATGTGTGTAGATTTGTTCTTCCTGTTTTGGTTCTGTTTGGGTTTTGCTCTATGTTTGATCTGTTGATGTTTAATTATATAACTCTCTCTTTTCAAAAGTTGTTTTACTAAAGGACTCCCTCTTTATTTCACAAAATTGTTTCAAGAAAGTCTCTTTTAACACTATTTTCTTACTAAAACCTTTTCAAAACTATATCAAGCACTCTCACTCCATTCTTAGGTCCTTAAGTTTTGCCCCTCTAAGGTGTGACTGCTTAGGGATCCCTATGAGATCCCTCTGAACTCTGATGCATTAGAGTTGGCTCTTCCACACTGCACTTACTTATTTATGGTTGTGAAATCTAGGTGTGAGCACTGCCCGAGATCCCTTGAGGTCCTTGGGGAACTCTGACACACCCGGATATGAGAAAGGCTATGAAATATTTGGGCATTTGAGGTTTTGAGAATTTGGGCCTATTTTCAGGCTCCCTATAATAGGGTTCGGTCCTAAAAAAAAAAGGATACGTAGGCATCTTTATATGGTTCGGTCCAACCAAATAAGAATTCAAAAAAAAATTCAAAAATCCCCAATAGCAAAAACTGGGGCAAAGAGTTTTTTTTTTCACTTTTGAAAGAGTCGATTCCAAGAGTTGTAAGTCTACAACCCCCTCATTTTGAGTCTACTCTAAGCCTTCATGCTGACCCTCATTTCCAAATCTATCCAAAACCTTCCAAATAAAGACCTCCCGATATGCCTTCAAGAATGCTAAGATAAACATGTAATGAGCAACGGTTGCCACACAGCATCGAACACTGTCAAGTTGCTCACAAAAGAAAAAGGAAAAGAAAAGAAAAATAAAAAAATGAGAGTCTTACTAATGAAAACCTTCATGGGCATTGTAAGGCAACGGTAAGCAGAGATGAATAAATGAGAGAGACTTGTTGGTGAAAATCCCTCGGGGCACCACTAGTTGATAGTGAGTCGTGAAGCTGATGCAAAGGATTGGTACGAACAAGCCCGACTTCAAAGGTTATAAGAATGGTAAAAAGAAAGATTAGATCAATTTGATAGACAAGGCCATTAATTTCAAAATGCATGTCATAATTATTAAGGCTAGTTACCGCAAAAGAAAAAAAAACTCTCTTCCTTCTGTCCTTCCGATAAGGGTATTGCTTTTTAATACTTGCTTCTTTGAATCATTGTGTCCTTCACTCTGAGTCAATCCTTGTCAAAACAAGCAAGAAAAAATTTAAAAATCTGCTATCAGCTTTTCAATTGCACAAAAGTAAACTTGGCCAACAATTCAATATGCATTGAGGATTCATGCAGAGGCTTCCCCTCAAAAGACCCTTGTCAGCCTACTTGGCGCAATCAAAGATAACTGATGAATCCCTTTGACAATCAAATTGCTCCAAAAGGCAAGAAGCCATTCAAGATAACAGAAAAGGTCGCCAAAACAAAGATCTCCTGTGGGGATAAGTCTGACTGAGCCAAAAATACAAATGGTACTGGGTGTGAAACAATCATAGTTGATGCAAATCAAAAAAGTAGGCTGACTGAGCAAAAGCCAAGCTGCGTAGGACTCAAGGCAACAAACCGACCACCACTTTTAAAACTGACAAAATTTTCTTTGTTTGAAACAGGAACAAAGCAGTGCAAGTAAGTTGGTTCAAAAACAAAAAAAAAGAGGGGAAAAGAAAAAAAGAAGAAGAGAAGAGCCGACAAAAGGAAAGTTTCTCAAATCTTTGCCTTTATCTGTCTTGCTAGTGTACATAAAATGTTGCCATTGTTGTTCACATTTTTTCCTCCTAGGATAAAAAATCGCCTAGTCTGATGAATCTTTCTCCTAAGATAAAGTAAAACCTAGTCTCATGAATCTTTCTCCTAGGATAAAAATCTTAGTCTGATGAATCTTTCTCCTAAGATAACAGTGAAAAATCACCTAGTTAGATGAACTTTCTCCTAGGATCAAATCATAGTCTGATGAATCTTTCTCCTAAGATAACAAAAAGAAAAGGACCTAGTCTGATGAATTTTCTCCTAGGATCAAAATCCTAGTCTGATGAATCTTTCTCCTAATATAACCAAAAAAAAATGACCTAGTCTGATGAATTTTCTCCTAGGATCAAAATCTTAATCTGATGAATCTTTCTTCTAAGATAATAAAAAACCCTAGTCTGATGAATCTTTCTCCTAGGATTAATGTCTTAGTCTGATGAATCTTTGATAAATGTCTTAGTCTAATGAATCTTTCTTTTAAGATAAAGAAAACCTAGTCTGATGAATCTATCTCCTAGGATAAATGTCTTAGTCTGATGAATCTTTCTCCTAAGATACCAAAAAAAAAAAATTGGAAAAAAAAAATCCTTCTTCATTCATTTTAGCATAGGTACACAATTCAGTAGTCTCATTTTCCAACATAGGCTCTCCACTCCCTAGTTGATTTTAATTTTTGACATAGGGTCTCCACTCCCTAGTCGCTTTTCCAACCTAGGATATTCCATTCCTTAGTTGCCAACATAGGGTTCCCGCTCCTTAGCAAACACTAACATAACCTGGTAATCTTTCCTGACAAAAACATAACCTGTTGATCTCTTCCTAACACTGGCATAACCCAGTGATCTATTTTCCCCAGGCAACACCATACCTGTTGACCTTTCTAGACACCGGCATAACCGGGTGATCTCTTCCTAACAACAGCATAACCTGTTGATCATTCCCTAACAATGGCATAACCCAGTGAACTTTTTTCTCCAGGCAACGGCATAACCTGTTGAATTTTCCAGACACCGGCATAACCTGGTGATCTCTTCTTGACAACAGCATAACCTGTTGATCATTCCCTGACACTGGCATAACCCAGTGATCTCTTTTCCCCAGGCAACAGCATAACGTGATGACTTTTCCTGACACTGGCATAACCTAGTCATCTCCTTTTCATGGCAACAACAAACCTATTGACCTCTTTCCAGACACCGGCATAACCTGGTGATCTCTTTCTTGACAACGGCATAACCCGTTGATCCTTTCCTAAGCACCGGAATAACCTGGTGATCTTTTTCTTGACGACAGCATAACCTGTCAATTCTCTTCCAATATAGGATCTCCAATCCCTAGTTGATTTTACCTTTGGGCATAGGGTATCCATTCCCTAGTCTACAATAACTCCGGGTGCACCATTCCCAACTTTTTATCGCTTTCAATAATAAAACAATAACTCACGAAATTTTCCAAGTGAAAACTGAGGCAGAAAATTTCGTTCGTTTGCTTTTTGATTTGCGCAGGTTACAATGAATTCGAGACGACCAAAAGAAGAAGTCTCAATTCAGAATAAGAGAAAAAAATAAAAGAAAAGGGTTGAACCCCAAAGTACAAAAGCGGAAAAGATGTAGACTGCTCGAGACAGAATGAAGTCACAAGCTATGCACGTCCATTCTTGATCCGAAAAAGCTGTAGAATAATGAACTAGCACCTGCAGCCAACAAGCATCAAGATTCTGATCAGAGTCCGCATGAACAACCAACCAAGACTCAAGACCAAGCTTCCGAAGACTCATAGATAGGAATCTTGTATCTCGTAGCTGATAGGCTTAGTTAGTCTTTTCTTTTTGATTTTGATGTAATAATGGGACCGCGAACCGGAACCTCGGCGGAACGGCACCTCACTCGAGTCCCTCATCCTCTCCACCCACTCCATCACTCCAAAACTTCTTGAACTACACGCGATCTGATTCCCTTATAACCCGGGATATGTAGGATGTCCAAAACCTGGACTCGGTCACATTCTCCTTTCTTTTAGTTTTAGGTCTCTCTAAATAAGGGTCGGGTCAAAAAACCCGTCTCGTCGTTCTTTGCCTGTAAACTCTTCGCGTTTCCAGTCAAAGAGGGGTAGCTGTAAACATGTAATTTTTGACCCTCTCCGAAATTTTACACGGTATAACGTTTAAATATTTAGTTTAGGTCTAATATCATTATCTTAACTAGTTTTGACATTTTTACTTTATTTTATCGCAAAAACTAAAATTATATAAAACAAAAGGTTCATTTAGTAGTTATACTATTTTGCTAGGATTTTTACTTTTATATAATCTTTGAAAAATACCAACAACAAAAAAATAGTTTCAACTTTAATTCTTAGTTTTCTTTTTAATATAATAATTTATTAAAATCAATTAAGAGTTATTTTATATTTTTCTTATAAGTATTTTAGAAGCAACTTCTTAGCCCAATTTTGTAGATTTAAAGCCCAACTCAGACCTAAGCCCATAATTCTCAAGTCCATTCCCCTTAGCTCAATACCTATTAACCTAACCCTAAAACATATATTCCTATAAAAGACCCTTTAATCTTCGTCACAAAAGAAAAAACCCTAGAGCTAAGAAGAACAAAAAGCTGCGCAACAACTTGAGAGAAACATATTAGAAAACTAAGCAACCATATTTTCTCTTCTTTCCTCCTCATCAATAAGTAACTTTTCATACATTTAACCATAAAAAATAGCTCCTTGAAACTCCATGGAAAAACCATGAAAACGTTGTCTTGTAAAACATGAAACCCAGCTCCAATAGACCATGAAATCTCTCAGCTTTAGCTGCCATTTACGTCATCTCGAAACTCCATTTTTATCGACAAAGAAGCTCTGAAACATGCAGTCTTCAGTAAACAATGATCACCATTCGAGTCGCTTGAGGTTGGAGATTTCCGTCGTGGTCTCCGGCTGACGATCTCTGTTCGTTTTCAACCTCATTGTTGTTTTCTTCTTGTAAACCGGTTGAAAGATCTCTGATGTTCTGAAAGTTATAAAAAGGTTGAGTTCTCCTTTTTGGTTCGAGGATGAGGTTCCCGATTCGAGTTCGTTGAGGGTCTACGACGAGGTTCTCTCGGTCCTAATCCTGTCCTGATTTTCGCCTTTGGTTAATTTCCGTTTGGACTTCTTGTATGTCGGCTCGGAGTTATCAGTTAACGAAAGCAGGCCGTGACTTACGAATGTTCATGAACAAATGGTCTCTGTTTCATTCTGTGTGACAATACATTCAGTGATACAAATACTGCCTTGCTTGAGAGTTCTCATCAATAGCAACAACTAGCCGTTACTCGCTGCCAGCTTTTAAAGAAAGAGAAATCAAGTAATTTTGGCCGAAGTGGAGATTGCAATTGAAGCATTGCTGAGACGAACAACGTAAGGCTCGTTTTGGTGAGAGCGTAGGTTCGTTTTCTCCCTGTTGGTTAAACGAGAATTCAAGAGCCGAAAAGTTTTCACGGAGATATGGAGGGGAACTGGAAATGCTAACTTTTACTTTGCAATAAGGATGGCTTATGCTTGCTTCCAGGTTCATTTTTATACCTTTCATAGTAGATTATTGCATTGGCATATTGAAACAGGTCATGTATTAAGAGAGTTCCCAGTCAAATTAATTACTATTTGGCTTTGTGTTGACTCGTTGAATCCTGCAGTATTTGATCAAACATGTTGTCTTATTTTGTGTTCTTTCTCTGTTATTAAATATCATGCTAAGCTGCTAATAACATTCTTATAGATTGACTTGGTTTCTTCAGCGAAATGTTTTTTGTAATCATGGTTTTATTTGCAAATATAAATGAGTTGGTTAAATCACCTTCTTAATAATAGATTTTCGTGGTCATGGGGTATGGTTTTTGTGGCGTGGTCGCGATGCGTAAATCCAATTCGGGTGTGCATTTCAGGTGACCCGGTCATAACTTCGATTAGTAATAAGATAGGCATATCGTAATCATGAGTGCATTTCGTGTGATGCGGTTTGCGACGTATGTCATAACAACAAGTGCACGCCATCGTGACTTGTTCCAAAAGAATCCCATAAATATCAAGATGGTTTATATACATACCCCGTAAGCCAAAAATACCTCTTTTAGATAAATATTCCAAAACTTAGAGAATAATTGAGTATCACCTCAAATAGGCATTTTTAATCGTCATGACCGTAGTCATGACTATATAATCTACACTCGGGTGCAGAAACTCATGTCCCCGACTCTAACTCAAAACATTAATTAAAATAAACATGTTGTAAATCGCAGGTACATTTCATGTGGTGCGGTTTGCAACGTGTCCAAAAATAAGAAGTGCACGTCATCGTGAATTAAAATAATTTCATAAATATTAAAAAGCGGCTAAAAAGTAAGAAGGCTAAAAATGCACAATATGTTTAAAATATGTAAATAATTAGATAATTAGGCCAAATATAAATAGTTAAGCGACTGTGCTAGAACCACGGAACTCGGGAATGCCTAACACCTTCTCCCGGGTTAACAGAATTCCTTACTCGAATTTCTGGTCGCAAACATTTTAAACAGAGTCAAAATTTTCTCGGTTTGGGATTTCAATAAATAAATGGTCTCCCGGAACACCGTATAAAATTCGGGTGCCGACTCTGAAATCAATAAATAATCCCAAATAAGAATAATGTCAGTTTAATTGGAAAAACTTCCAATCGACCCTTACCGGTGAAAAAGGAGGTGTGACAGCTGGAAATGCCTAACACATTCTCCCGGGTTAACAGAATCCCTTACTCGAATTTCTGGTCGCAGATAAATTAAAACAGAGTCAAAATTTCCTCGGTTTGGGATTTTAAAATAAAACGGTGTCCCGGAGCATCGTCAAAAATTCGGGTGGCGACTCTGAAGACTAAAATAAATCCCAAATCCGAATAGTGTCACTTTAATTGGAAAAACTCCCTATCGACCCTTACCGGTGAAAAATGAGGTGTGACAGCTCTGGCGACTCCGCTGGGATATTAGAACCCAAAATCTATTGTTCAGGGTTTAAGAACTCGAGCTTAGAATAAACTGTTTTATTTGGCTTTATTATCTGATTTTTACATGTTTAAACCTAACGTGATAAATGTCATTTTTTACCGCTTT
This sequence comes from Nicotiana knightiana, assembly GCA_005239525.1. Taxonomy (NCBI): domain Eukaryota; kingdom Viridiplantae; phylum Streptophyta; class Magnoliopsida; order Solanales; family Solanaceae; genus Nicotiana; species Nicotiana knightiana. The sequence continues at coordinate 11,047 of ML425184.1, forward strand.
GATATTATCTGAACTGTATATAAATTGTGTCGAAACCCTCTTCTCTCTGGGTCTTCTAAATCATCTGGAAGTGTGCACTTCGTGTGACTTCTTTTCTGTTAGAGTCATATCCAAATTTTAGAACGAGGTACGGACAAGTTGCAAAGCCGGTGAAGCTTCTGTATTCCCGGTACGCTGCCCCGACCTCGGCTCGAGCTGTCCACTCAAGTAAGCCTCGCCTAGATTAAAAACCCAGGATTCAAAACTTAGAATGACATAATCTCATGCTGGATCCCTAGTATGTGCGTTGTTTGCATCACGTGCACTTGACTTAGGGGACTCAACACAGGGGCTGGGTCCGTCTAGGACAGATGAACCCGAAATAAAGGACCATCTTGATGCATTTTACCTGCTATATTTTGCATTATTTTGTTTCGGCTTGCATTTTGACCGGCTTCTAGAATAAAAAAGAAAAAAAACAAAGAGTGAGAGGTAGGTATTCGAAACCTGAAACTCCGTCTAAAAAAAATAAAAAGAAAATAAATGAGTGTTCTCAAAATCATGTTTCCCCGGTTCCGTCAAAACTGGGAGAACTACACGGGTCTGATTCCCACCGGATGTGAGATACGTAGGCAAACCTCATCGGTTCCGGCTCCTATTTTTAAAAAAAAATCCAAAAATATTTTCCTTTAGTTCCTTCGTTAGAAGTCTTTTTTTCTTTTTAGAAAATCTCAAATAAAGTACTAAGAAATTTTTTTAAGAAACCCAAAAAAAAAAAAAATATTTTTTTCGTAGAAATATTTCATTAAAAAAGAAAGAAGACAAATCAAATCAAAATCCAAAAAATATATTTTCTACCTTTTTATTTTTTACGATTTTCAAAAAAAACAAAAAAGAAAATCGAAAAAAAATAAAATATTTTCCTTTACTTCCTTTTGTAGAAAAGTCTTTTTTTGAGACCCCAATTTTCAAAAATCCAAAAATATTTTCCTTTACTTCATACTTTAGAAAGGTCTCTCTTTGAGACCCCTATTTTTAAAAAAAATCCAAAAATAAAAAATTCTTTAATTCCTTTTTAGAAGTCTTTCTTTAGAAAATTCCAAATAAAAAATTTTTAAAATCAAAAATATTTTCTTTCATCTTAATAAGTCTTTCATTCAAAAATAAAAATCAAATCATATCCAAAAAAATATTTTCTACCTTTTTTTTAAGAAGTCTTTTTCCCAAAAATTCAAAAACAAAAATCCAAAAAAATATTTTCTACCTTTTTTTTAAGAAGTCTTTTTCCCAAAAATTCAAAAACAAAAATCCAAAAAAATATTTTCTACCTTTTTTTTAAGAAGTCTTTTTCCCAAAAATTCAAAAACAAAAATCCAAAAAAATATTTTCTCCCTTCTTTAGAAGTCCTTTAAAAAATTTTGAAAAAACAAAATATAAAAAGATAAAATCAAAAATCGAAAAATATTTTCATTCTTCTTTTGAAAATCGAAAAGGAAAATTCAAGCTTCAAAAATATTTTCTTTTTCTTTAGAAGTATTTCTTTCATAAATTCAAAGTAAAAGTCCAAAAATCCAAAAATATTTCTTTTCTTCTCTAGAAATTTTTCATTCGAAATTCCAAAAAAAAATATTTTTCTTCTTCTTTAGAAGTCTTTCTTTTCAAAAATTCTCAAAAAAAATAAAAAATAAAAAAAACCTAAATCCAAAAATATTTTCTTTCTTCTTTTTAAGTCTTTGTTTCGAAAAAATGTAAGTACAAAAGGAAATTCAAAATCCAAAAAAAAAAGAGTAAGGTTATTTACTTTATTCCCAATCTTCCCGAACTACGCAAGATCTGATTCATGCGGCGTCTTGATACGTAGGCAATCCCCATAAGATTCGATCATAGCCATAAAAAAATAAAAAAAGAAAGAAAAAAAAGTGAAAAAAAGAAGAAGAGAGAATAAAAAAGAAAGGAGTGACAAAAAATAAATGAGAAAAACAAAGAGCGGAAAAAAAAAGAGAGAAGAGAAGGAAAAAAAAAAGAAAAGAGAGAAAAAAGTGTTTATTCTAACATGTTCGTTGTTTTGAAATAAAAGCTAGTTAAATGTGGTCGGTTTGTTGTTTTGCGATGGCAAGTCACAAACCAATCCAGGATCTCTCGGAAATAAAAGCATCTTCTCATCCGAAGGAACAAGAACCACTATTGTTGATCCAACTAAGGTCACGAAAAGACAAGTAAGCAAGTTGGTGATAAAATGGAGGCAAATGTTGGCCGACTTCTACCAGTTTTGAGTAACAGGATATGCTTTGCTCGGGATGATTTGATGATGGGGAGACACGAGAAGTCGTCCAAGTTTCTTTAGCAAATTAGTTGTTGTGAAAATTTTCATGTTGTCAATCCTGAAATCCAACAGCCAATATCGGGAACAGTTTGATCAAAAGTCAAAATTTGAGTGCTGAATCCATAGCAATAAAAATGGTTGAATGCCATAGTAATGCCAATGTGCAAGTCCGTGGCTAGAGGTCGCTTAGCAACTGGAAAGTCACTTCTCTTTTAGCAATGGTAGCTTATTTTTGTCTTCCTTTCTTCTTCTTTTTGTGCTATCAGGCCCTTCTATCCTTTATTCAATAAACAAAACAAAAAAGAGCAGTCAGTCATTTTGTGTCATTTCCTGCTTAGTTCTTTTCCCGTTAGTTTTAGTGATATGACATGCATGCGGAAATTTTGGCCAGATATTAAAAATTGATTTAGTCTTGAATGATATAAGTGAGAAAGAGACACTTTTGAGGATGAATAAAGATTTGAGATACTTTGGAACTAAGGTCGAGTAAAATTCACCTTCAAATCATTCTGAAGATCGGGCTTGAGGATGTTTAATAATTTGAGGCTTGGTTGAAAGTTTGACATTAATGGATGGAAAGTGTCTTTCGACCACTACACACCAAGAAGTTATACATGTTCATCAATTCTATGATCGCAAAAAGATAATATGTTTTGGCATTTCTCGAGGCCGGGAGGCCCTTTTTCTGCTACCCAAACACTTTATACCCTTTGTTATCCATTTTGATCCTGTGTTATTTTATATGACCACCCTATCTTGGAATCAAGTTTAGAGTCAACAGTCCAAAAAAAAAAACGAGAAAATGAAAAAAAAAATTGAAAAAAATCCATGCCCCAAGAGTAAAAACTGGGGCAGCTCTTACAAAGTTCAAATAAAAAGAAGAGAGAAGGAAAGAACAATCAAAGTCCATGCCCTCAGAAAATTAAAGTTGGGGCAATTTGTTTTGAAGAAAAGAGAAGAGAAAAAGAATAGTCTGAGATCTATGCCCTAAAAAAAAACTGGGGCAGTTTGTTTTGAAAAAAAAAGTAGAAAGAAAGAAAACATGAGAAAAAGAAAGATGAAAAATAGTTAGGTCAGATGTTTGAACTATGTTAGACCTGATTCCTAAAAAAAGGATACGTAGGCAGCCTTATACGGTTCGTTCCAACCAAATAAGAATTCAAAAAAAAAAAATCCAAAAATCCCCAATAGCTAAAACTGGGGCAAAGATTTTTTTTTTCACTTTTGAAAGAGTCGATTCCAAGAGTTGTAAATCTACAACCCCCTCATTTTGAGTCTACTTTAAGCCTTCATGCTGACCCTCCTTTCCAACTCTATCCAAAACCTTCCAAATAAAGACCTCCCGATATGCCTTCAAGAATGCTAAGATAAAGATGTAATGAGCAACGGTTGCCACACGGTATACAACATTGTCAAGTTTCTCACAAAAGAAAAAGGAAAAGAAAAAAAAAAATGAGAGTCTTACTAGTGAAAACCTTCACGGGCACTGTAAGGCAACGGTAAGCAGAGATGAATAAATGAGAGAGACTTATTGGTGAAAACACCTCGGGGCACCACTAGTCGATAATGAGTCGTGAAGCTGATGCAAAGGATTGGTACGAACAAGACCGACTTCAAAGGTCATAAGAATGGTAAAAAGAAAGATTAGATCAATTTGATAGATCAGGCCGTTAAGTCCAAAATGCATGTCATGATCACTAAGGCTAGTTGCCGAAAAAGAAAAAGAAAAAAAAACTCTCTTCCTTCTGTCCTTCCGATAAAGGTATTTATTGTTAATACTTGCTTCTTTGAATCATTGTGTCCTTCACTCTGAGTCAATCCTTGTCAAAACAAGCAAGAAAAATTTTCAAAATCTGCTATCAGCTTTTCAGTTGCACAAAAGTGAACTTGGCCAGCAATTCAATATGCATTGAGGATTCATGCAGAGGTTTCCCCTCAAAAGACACTTGTCAGCCTACTTGGCGCAAGCAAAGATAACTGATGATTTCCTTTGACAATCAAATTGCTCCAAAAGGCAAGAAGCCATTCAAGATATCAGAAAAGGTCGCCTAAGCAAAGATCTCTTGTGGGGATAAGTCTGACTGAGCCAAAAATACAAATGGTACTGGGTGTGAAACAATCATAGTTGATGCAAATCAAAAAAGTAGGTTGACTGAGCAAAAGCCAAGCTGCGTAGGACTCAAGGCAACAAACCGACCACCACTTTTAAAACTGACAAAATTTTCTTTGTTTGAAACAGGAACAAAGCAGTGCAAGTAAGTTGGTTCAAAAACAAAAAAAAAAGGGAAAAGAAAAAAAGAAGAAGAGAAGAGCCGACAAAAGGGAAGTTTCTCAAATCTTTGCCTTTATCTGTCTTGCTAGTGTACATAAAATGTTGCCATTGTTGTTCACATTTTTTCCTCCTAGGATAAAAAATCACCTAGTCTGATGAATCTTTCTCCCAGGATAAAAAATTTTAGTCTGATGAATCTTTCTCCTAAGATCAAGTAAAACCTAGTCTCATGAATCTTTCTCCTAGGATAAAAATCTTAGTCTGATGAATCTTTCTCCTAAGATAACAATGAAAAGTCACCTAGTTAGATGAACTTTCTCCTAGGATCAAATCTTAGTCTGATGAATCTTTCTCCTAAGATAACAAAAAGAAAAGGACCTAGTCTGATGAATTTTCTCCTAGGATCAAAATCCTAGTCTGATGAATCTTTCTCCTAGGATAAAAATCTTAGTCTGATGAATCTTTCTCCTAATATAACCAAAAAAAAATGACCTAGTCTGATGAATTTTCTCCTAGGATCAAAATCTTAATATGATGAATCTTTCTTCTAAGATAATAAAAAATCCTAGTCTGATGAATGTTTCTCCTAGGATTAATGTCTTAGTCTGATGAATCTTTGATAAATGTCTTAGTCTGATGAATCTTTCTTTTAAGATAAAGGAAACCTAGTCTGATGAATCTTTCTCCTAGGATAAATGTCTTAGTCTGATGAATCTTTCTCCTAAGATACAAAAAAAAAAAAATTGGAAAAAAAAAATCCTTCTTCATTCATTTTAGCATAGGTACACAATTCAGTAGTCTCATTTTCCAACATAGGCTCTCCACTCCCTAGTTGATTTTAATTTTTGACATAGGGTCTCCACTCCCTAGTCGCTTTTTTCCAACCTAGGATATTCCATTCCTTAGTTGCCAACATAGGGTTCCCGCTCCTTAGCAAACACTAACATAACCTGGTAATCTTTCCTGACAAAAACATAACCTGTTGATCGCTTCCTAACACTGGCATAACCCAGTGATCTATTTTCCCCAGGCAACACCATAACCTGTTGACCTTTCTAGACACCGGCATAACCGGGTGATCTCTTCCTAACAACAGCATAACCTGTTGATCATTCCCTAACAATGGAATAACCCAGTGAACTTTTTTCTCCAGGCAACGGCATAACCTGTTGAATTTTCCAGACACCGGCATAACCTGGTGATCTCTTCCTGACAACAGCGTAACCTGTTGATCATTCCCTGACACTGGCATAAACCAGTGATCTCTTTTCCCCAGGCAACAGTATAACGTGATGACTTTTCCTGACACTGGCATAACCTAGTCATCTCCTTTTCATGGCAACAACAAACCTATTGACCTCATTCCAGACACCGGCATAACCTGGTGATCTCTTTCTTGACAACGGCATAACCCGTTGATCCTTTCCTAAACACCGGAATAACCTGGTGATCTTTTTCTTGACGACAGCATAACCTGTCAATTATCTTCCAATATAGGATCTCCAATCCCTAGTTGATTTTACCTTTGGGCATAGGGTATCCATTCCCTAGTCTACAATAACTCCGGGTGCACCATTCCCAACTTTTTATCGCTTTCAATAATAAAACAATAACTCACGAAATTTTCCAAGTGAAAACTGAGGCAGAAAATTTCGTTCGTTTGCTTTTTGATTTGCGCAGGTTACAATGAATTTGAGACGACCAAAAGAAGAAGTCTCAATTCAGAATAAGAGAAAAAAATAAAAGAAAAGGGTTGAACCCCAAAGTACAGACGCGGAAAAGATGTAGACTGCTCGAGACAGAATGAAGTCACAAGCTATGCATGTCCATTCTTGATCCGAAAAAGCTGTAGAATAATGAACTACCACCTGCAGCCAACAAGCATCAAGATTCAGATCAGAGTCCGCATGAAGAAACAACCAAGACTAAAGACCAAGCTTCCGAAGACTCATAGATAGTAATCTTGTAACTCGTAGCTGTTAGGCTTAGTTAGTCTTTTCTTTTTTATTTTGATGTAATAATGGGACCGTGAATCGGAACCTCGGCGGAACGGCACCTCACTCGAGTCCCTCATCCTCTCCACCCACTCCATCACTCCAAAACTTCTTGAACTACACGCGACCTGATTCCCTTATAACCCGGGATATGTAGAATGTCCAAAATCAGGACTCGGTCACATTCTCCTTTCTTTTAGTTTTAGATCTCTCTAAATAAGGGTCGGGTCAAAAAACCTGTCTCGTCGTTCTTTGTCTGAAAACTCTTCGCGTTTCCAGTCAAAGAGGGGCAGCTGTAAACATGTAATTTTTGACCCTCCCCGAAATTTTACACAGTATAGCGTTTAAATATTTAGTTTAGGTCTAATATAATTATCTTAACTAGTTTTGACATTTTTACTTTATTTTATCGCAAAAACTAAAATTATATAAAACAAAAGGTTTCATTTTGTAGTTATACTATTTTGCTAGGATTTTTACTTTTATATAATCTTTGAAAAATACCAACAAAAAAAAAATAGCTTCAACTTTAATTCTTAATTTTATTTTTAATATAATAATTTATTAAAATCAATTAAGAGTTATTTTATATTTTTCTTATAAGTATTTTAGAAGCATTTTCTTAGCCCAATTTTGTAGATTTAGAGCCCAACTCAGACCTAAACCCATAATTCTCAAGCCCATTTCCCTTAGCCCAATACCTATTAACCTAACCCTAAAACATATATTCCTATAAAAGGCCCTTTAATCTTCGTCACAAAAGAAAAAACCCTAGAACTAAGAAGAACAAAAAGCTATGCAACAGCTTGAGAGAAACATATTAGAAAACTAAGCAACCATATTTTCTCTTCTTTCCTCCTCATCAATAAGTAACTTTTCTTACATTTAACCATAAACAATAGCTCCTTGAAACTCCATGAAAAAACCATGAAAACGTTGTCTTGTAAAACATGAAACCCAGCTCCAATAGACCATGAAATCTCTCAGCTTTAGCTGCCATTTACGTCATCTCGAAACTCCATTTTTATCGACAAAGAAGCTCTGAAACATGTAGTCTTCAGTAAACAATGGTCACCGTTCGAGTCGCTGGAAGTTCGAGATTTCCGTCGTGGTCTCCGGCTGACGATCTCTGTTCGTTTTCAACCTCATTGTTGTTTTCTTCTTGTAAACCGGTTGAAAGATCTTTGATGTTCTGAAAGTTATAAAAAGGTTGAGTTCTCCGTTTTGGTTCGAGGATGAGGTTCCCGATTCGAGTTCGTTGAGGGTCTACGACGAGGTTCTCTCGGTCCAAATCCTGTCCTGATTTTCGCCTTCGGTTAATTTCCGTTTAGACTTCTTGTATGTCGGCTCGGAGTTTTCAATTAAGGAAAGCAGGCTGTGACTTACAAATGTTCATGAACAAATGGTCTCTGTTTCATTCTGTGTGACAATACATACAGTGGTACAAATACTGCCTTGCTTGTAAAGAGAAATCACGTAATTTTTGCCGAAGTGGAGATTGCAATTGAAGCATTGCTGAGACGAACAACGTAAGGCTCGTTTTGGTGAGAGCGTAGGTTCGTTTTCTACTTGTTGGCTAAACGAGAATTCAAGAGCCGAAAAGTTTTCACGGAGATATGGAGGGGAACTGGAAATGCTAACTTTTACTTTGCAATAGGGATGACTTATGCTTGCTTCCAGGTTCATTTTTATACCTTTCATAGTAGATTATTGCATTGGCATATTGAAACATGTCATGTATCAAGAGACTTCCCAGTCAAATTAATTGCTATTTGGTTTTGTGTTGACTCGTTGAATCCTGCAGTAATTGATCAAACATGTTGTCTTATTTTGTGTTCTTTCTCTTTATTGAATATCATGCTAAGCTGCTAATAACATTATTGTAGATTGACATAGTTTCTTCAACGAAATCTTTTTTGTCATCATGGTTCTATTTGCAAATATAAATGAGTTGGTTAAATCACCTTCTTTTGGTTAAATCACCTTCTTAATAATAGATTATCGTGGTCATGGGGTACGATTTCTGTGGCGTGGTCGCGATGCGTAAATCCAATTCGGGTGTGCATTTCATGTGACCCGGCCATAACTTCGATTAGTAATAAGATAAGAATATCGTAAATCATGGGTAGATTTCATGTGGTGCGGTTTGCGACGTATGCCATAACAACAAGTGCACGCTATCGAGACTCGTTCCAAAAGAATCCCATAAATATCAAAATGGTTTATATACATACCCCGTAAGACAAAAATACCTCTTTTAGATAAATATTCCAAATTAGAGAATAATTGAGTATCGCCTTAAATATGCATTTTTAATCTTCATGACTATAGTCATGACTATATAATCTACACTCGGGTGCGGAAACTCATGTTCCCGACTCTAACTCAAAACATTAATTAAAATAAACATGTTGTAAATCGCGGGTACATTTCATGTGGTGCGGTTTACAACGTGTCCAAAAATAACAAGTGCACGTCATCGTGACTTGTATTAAAATAATTCCATAAATATTAAAAAGCGGCTAAAAAGTAAGAAGGCTAAAAATGCACAATAGGTTTAAAATATGTAAATAATTAGATAATTAGGCCAAATATTAATAGTTAAGCGACCGTGCTAGAACCACGGAACTCGAAAATGCCTAACAATTTCTCTCGGGTTAACATAATCCCTTACTCGAATTTCTGGTTGCAAACAAATTAAAACAGAGTCAAAATTTCCTCGGTTTGGGATTTTAAAATAAACGGTGTCCCGGAGCATCGTCAAAAATCCGGGTGGCGACTCAGAAGAATAAAATAAATCCCAAATCCGAATAATGTCAATTAAAGTGAAAAAACTCCCTTATTACCCTTCATTAATCCCGGGGTAGTGAAAAAGGAGGTGTGACAGTAGTAGGCAAACCATAATCAATAAAATACAAGAATATCCAAGAATTGATTTAAGTCGGACATTAATCAATAAAAGCGATCGTGCTAGAACCACAGGACTCGAGGGGTGCCTTACACCTTCTCCTCGGTCAATAGAATTCCTTACTCCGTCTTCTGTTTTCGTAAACCATAATTAAGAGTCAAACCTTCATTTTGATACGGGGTTCAATAAAAGGTGACTTGGAACACCAAAACTCAATTCCAAGTGGTGACTCTAAATAATAAATAATCCCTTTTTAAAATGTCACTTCAATTGGAAAAACTCTTCTAACTCAACCTCGTAATAAGGTTGTAGGAAAAAAAGGAGGTGTGACAAGGCCTATACCATGCCTTGTGTTTTTCCTTGAAATGAACTACATGCTTTATGAATTTATGTCATATGCGGCTTTGTTTCCCTGAGATCATGGAATTTGAGAATTTAAAGGAATTGTTCACTGGAAAATAAATTTATGAAGAATATTGTGTGTGCATGCAACCGCTTCGCAATTAAAATTTCACGAGCGAAATGTTATTTCCCTTACTCTCATGGGAGCGGGCTGTACGCCACGGCGAGATTAAAAGATATATTATGATTAACATTGTGTGTGCATGTGATCGCTTCACAATTTATATTCCGCGAGCGGAGTGTTATTTCCCCCACTCTCATGGGAGCGAGTCGTACGCCACAGCGAGATTGAAAGATGTAATTATGGTTCGGGTCGTTTGACCCTCGGCAGTGCACAAATATGATTATTATGATGGTTCAGGCCGGTTGTCCTTATTTCGTAGCGCATGCTAAATTGTTAATGATTTCATGGATATTGAAGTGACAAGATATTTGGGGGAAATTGAAGTATGATTATTATGATGCTAAATTGTTTGTTGGACCGTAGTGACTGTCAAGTCGACGTCTCGTCACTACATCTTCGAAGTTAGATTGGATACTCACTGGGTACATATTTATTTATGTACTCATGCTACGCTTCTGTACTTAATTGTACAGGTTCTGAGGCTGGTGCATCTGGTTATCAAACCGGAGCTCGATTCTGAGTATAGATTGGACCTGACTTCACGGTGAGTTGCTTCTCCTGACGATCCTCGGCAGTAACATGGAGTTTCTTTTGTTATTCCTGTCTATTTCTTCCAGACAGTGGGACAGTTATATTATATCTTTTGTATATTCTGTTAGCATGCCCATAGAACTTGTGACACTAGTTCCTGGCACATACGTGGTAGATATTATAGTTTGCGGGTCTGTATATATATATATATTGGCTCACGCCTCTTTATGACTGTTTTTGGGTAAATTTCCTAATTATCTTTTTTCAATTAATGTTTTGAACTTTAAAACTTGGCACGTGTTGGGATGTTTAATCAAATATGGGAAAATCCTTAGTAATCTGAGTGTTGGCTTGCCTAACCCCGGTGTTGGGAGCCATCACGACCTGAGTTAAGATTTTGGGTAGTGACAATGTCTAATATTGACTTTTGTCATGCATAATCTAAATTCCCCCACATTTCAAATGACATGTGCCTTTTCTATTACTCGTTATCCACATATAATCCACATGACAATATTAATTGGTCAAATTTCGCATGTTATTGTTTGGTGCTTGTTTTAGTCCGTAAAGTGACTTAACAAGTCGACGCATCTTCTTTCTTTTTCAGGAACCACATGTTGTTCCATATAAACTTCTTCCTCCAACTCTCCATTTAAGAAGGTTGTCTTTACGTCCAGCTGATAGATTTCAATGCCATACACGGTGGCTAACACTATTACCATCTGAATAGATGTAATTCTCATTACCGTTGAGTATGTGTCAAAGTAGTCAAGAACTTCTCGTTGTCTTAATCCTTTGGTGATCAATCTTGCCTTATATTTGTCAATAGTACCATCAGCTTTAATTTTCTCTACTTAGAACCCTCCTGGAGGAAGATCAACCAATTCCCAAGTATTATTACTTATATGGATTCTATCTCACTATTGACTACTTCTTTCCAAGGAAGACATAACTTCTTCCAATGTTTGAAGCTCATTTTCTAACAAGAATGTCAGAAAATCTTGTCCAAAGGAAGTAGTTGTCTTTTGACGTTTACTACATCTTGGATTCACCTCATTAGGTGTACTTTTATTTGCTTCTTCTCGAGGTTGCTTAGATATTTTACTAGACGACACATATTCCTTTTATACGAATAAATCTCAAAGAATTCAGCATTATCTGATTCAATTACCGTATTATTATGAATATGGGGATTTTCTGATTTATGAACCAGAAAATGATATGCCTTACTATTTCTTTGCATATGCAGTAAAAACGTAATCAACCGTTTTCCGGCCCGATCTTTACCCTTTTGGATTTAGGAACTCGTACTTTAATTAAGTACCCACACACTTTAAAATATTTAAGTTGGGCTTCCTTCCATTCCATTTTTCATATGGAATGGATTGCGTCTTGCTATGGGAAACTCGACTGAGTATACGATTATCTATAAGAATAACTTTCTCCACACAAGTTCTGGGGTAAATCAGAACTTATCAACAAGGCATTCGTCATCTCCTTTAATGTTTTATTCTTTCTGCAATGCCACTAGATTGTGGTGACTAAGGGGTTGTCGTTTGATGAATAATACCATATTTCAAACACATTTCTTCAAAAGGAGATTCTATTTGCTGCCCCTATTATGTTGTAGAGTCAACCACAAGAATTGTTGTTTGCGATAAAGCCAGAATTAATAAATGGTGAAGTTTTTAATCTTCAAACCGAGTAACATCTGATACAACTAGAACTAATAAATGGTGAAGTTTTTAGTCTTCAAACCGAGTAACATCTGCTACAACTAGATCTAATAAACGGTGAAGTTTTTAATCTTCAAACCGAATAATATGTGACACAATCAAATTTAATAAACGGTGAAGTTTTTCCCGACTATGAGTAAAAATTCACGAAGGCTTTAATCTCAACGAACAAGTATAAAATCACACAGATTTTAGTCTCTATGTCGGAGTGCAAATTTACGAGAATTTTAATTCCCTTTCCAAATAATTTTTCGACTAAACCATTATAATACTTTAAACAGTTTGATATCTTACTCTAATCAAACAAATATATGTACATTTTTACATATATGTTATATTCATGATATCAAAAAACGTTTTCAAGTTTTTAGTGTAAGCCTAATTCATATCTTACAATCTTGAAAAATAATGCATACTACCAAAGTTATTTTTTTTCGTTTGGTCGAGGAATAATAAAACTAATCTTTAAAACCATATTATTCCAAATCATGCATACAATTTATCATATGAGATCATCACATAATACACATATATCCTATAATATCCACAAAAATCATACAAAGGATAGAAATTCATAAATAATTAATGGGTAAGGTTAAGAAAGTGTAACCCGATCTTTACCCCTTTCCTTAAATTGTCATCCTGTAGTTGACATTTCCTTGCCAATAAATTGTAGCACTTCAAAATCTAATTTCTTTGCACCTGATGGTAACAAGTGCGCCTCCCATAGATTTTCGCAAATCAGACACGTTGCCAAAGCTTGGAGTAAATTTGATACCATAATAATTTCTTTAGAGGTATCTGGAACAGCCACCCTTTATTAACCGATTCCCTCCTTGGGTTGTGAATTTTCATCAAATAGCATTTTGAATTTATACCACTACTAGTAGTAGTTATATAGCATTGTATCTATTATGTTTTTTTTGTTCTCAGGCATGAATTATTAAAATGCAATTTTCATCGCTCGAAACCAATTAAAATTCATGGCAGATTGTTTTATTCACAATTGCAAGGCCATGTACGTAAGAGACAAAGAAGACAAGCAAACAGTTTTCTGGTGCAAAGTGCAAACATATTTTGAACCAACTCTTCTTCTCCTTTAACTTGTTTTTCTATATACCTTGCATCAATAATTTTCCTTTGCAAAAAGGGGACACGTCTCCATTTGTTGAGAAATTGAAGAAAATTAATAATTGTATGCCAACTTTGAAACCGATTTGGTTTGTCTTCAAGAACACTGGAATGCATGCAATTCATCCCAAGTCGTATCATAATCGAACTTTTCAAGTCATAAGTTCTATTTTGCTTCTGCAACTTTCTTTATAAAAAAAATAAAATAAAAATTGAAACACCTCTGATCCATGCCCTTGGAAAGTTGAACAATTGAATAAACACTAACATTATGAACCAATTTTGAATCTGATTTCTTCTAGTCACGGTACATAGTACGTTGGACTCCAAACATTTCCTTTCTCTCTTGATCATCAAATAGATCATCAGTTTAATTCCTTAAGATTTTTGGTAATTTTTGTGTTCAAAATCAGAAAATTAGAGAAGCAAACAAACGATAGTTCAATAAACAAATCATAAAATAATTTCGAACCCACTGAATTCACAGTGTGCTCTTAAGGAATTTAATCCCCTCACTGTTGCCCAAGGGTATGGATTAATTCCTCGCAAGATAGAACGGAATAACTATTCTCTGATAGTGGCACTACAAATTACAGAACTTCAACGAACTCATTAAACGGAGCAAATCACACTTGACACTTATGTTTATTTAAAAAATAATGCAACAAAGTAGAAAAGAGGGGAGATGAAGTCAAGCCTCTAAATTTATAGACAATGAAAGGGTGATATGAAGAGGTGCAAACCAAGAGGTGTCTCTTCCATTTCTCATTCACACCCCTTAATAAATACGCAACAACTTCTAGTTACAGGAAACAAAAGCATGAAGCATGTGGGAAATGACGAAAGTAAAAAACAAATACTCCTTCCGGTCCACTTCAAATATTTTTTTGAATTTTGTTTTGGTCTATAATATTTGATTTTTTTTCAGATATCAAGAAGGAATTAACTTCGCCTTTTCAAAGTTGTCCTTGGAGTAAAAATCCAAAGAGTAATTTGTTATATTTTCAATGAGCAAATTAAATTTAATATGGTCAATTTCATTGTTAATTAATACTAGAAGGTAAATTCCTTAATATGTACGAAAAGAACAAAATCACTTAAAGTGAATCAGAGTGACTACTCATTATTTTGTTGTGGGAAGATTAAGACATGTGTCCTTTGTTGTTTTCAAGTTCCTGAAATTAAAATTGTAACCAATTAAAGCCATACAAAAGTTGCAAGAGGTGGGTGCAATGATCGATCGAGTTGGTTGGACGAGTAGTTTCTTATATGCCCGACCTAGAATCCATTCCGCTCATCAATAGCTTCCTCAGCAGTGGCGAAGTCACATGGTCACAATCAACTGACCACCCTTCATCGAAAAATCGCATTTTGTATATATGTAAAATATTACGTCTTAGAGTTATATAACAAATATTAAACACCCTTTGTCGGAAATTTGTTTTCACTTCTTTCAATTTGAATACCCTTGAAAATATTCCTAGCTTCGCCACTATTCCTCAGTCAGAGTTGTCGCATTGGGTCTGTCTAGTGCGGTTTACATCTATCTCCTATGTGATTTGCTGATTTATTGCATAATGAGCAGGTTACATAATGCGCGCCTCGAGATTTTCCAAAAAAACGTTTGCAAGGGGATTGGTGGCAGATATTGAAATATCGGACAAATAATTTGTGAGGTCGTGTCTAAATAAACCTCAAACGGAACAAAAACTTTTCATATACTCTTTGAAATATTTTAATTGTTTATTATTGTAATTTATAGTATTTATATATGTTACACCCCATATTTTTGTACGTGAGAGTATGTCGTAAGTGAATTGATGTAAGCTCAGAAATAAGATTATGAATGGAAGCATATAAAGTAAGCCAATCATGTTACCTTAGAGTTTACAAATATTTAAGATCATGAATAACGAGTACCAAGAGGGTTGAAAATCTTAGAAGCTAAACCAATTGAGAAAATAAGTTTCGTCGAAAGTCGACAAGTTTGGAATGTTATAACATGTACTTTAGGGCGAGACTATGGTTCTTAACATGATAAGGAGGTTATGCTATGAGTTATTTTTGTCGTATAATAGTTGTGTACTACGTTTTGAAGTCAAGCAAGTTGTGGAACACAAGTTGGCAAAGGTCTTCACAAGTTACATTCATAATATGCTGAAAATTAGGTCAAATGTAGCTGATATTTTCTCCTAATATACTTGGAATTAGGAGATGATATACCTACCAAATTGAATATCTACGAGTCTAGTTTCTAACTCACTTAACCGTTCATCAATAAGACATTGGAGTAGAGAGATATTCGCGTTTTCGCGAGACTGCGCAAAACAACTCCCATGGGACCCACAAAGTCGGTATAAACTCCAGCTTGTATTTAAGTCAATTCTAAATAGTTCTCACTCATTTTTAGCGTCAAAAACAGTTCTCAAACCCTCCTAAATACTCTCCAATGGTTCCTACATGATTCTAGGGTGAAAACCTAAGATAAAAACATGAATCCCACGCTAGAAACCCCCTAGTGCTTGCTAGATCGTAGTTCTTCATCTTGTGGCTGTTTTGGAGGGTTCTTCAAAGTGAAATAACCTCAGTTATCGTATGGTTCTTGTTGATTAAGGTAATAATCAGTCACTCCTTCATACATATTAGATTTTCAAGGTGAACTATAAGTGTTTACACTACAACTTGAACACCAAAAGTTGATTCAAGAAGAGAATACAACACCTATAGTGTTGTGGTGTCATTGAGGATAATTGTGGGTTGTGTTTGGACGAAATTTCAAGTGGTTGATACTGTCTAAGGTGATTATAACAACCTACTAATTGTGCTTAATCTTTCTTGTATGTTGGTTAAGTTGTTAGGATAATAAATTATAAGATAATACTTGGATTAGCTTAAGTCACTTCTATGGTGTTGTATTGCCATTGAGAGCAGTTGTAAGTTAAATATAACTTAGATTTCAAATTGAAGCTACTGTAGGAGGTATGTGTATTGTGTTCTTGCAAGTGCTTAAGGGTATCTTGATGCTGATTAAGTTAAATGGTAGGACTAGACATGAACTAGTAAATTAAGTAGAAAATTGAACAAAGTTGGAGTTGTGGATTGTTTCCTTTGTTATAAATATATGGTATAAGAATGGAATCATTGATGAATTACTTCATTATCATATTAATGATGTTGTTAAGTTAATGTAAGAATTGGTTATACGGATTCCGATCGATCTTGTCGCTCAAAATGATTGTTGAACTAATCGGAGAGCTTATTGTGAATTATATTGTTGTTGTTTGGGCTATTTGGTGACTTTTGGTAACATATGGGATGTAGTAAAAATAGGGGAGGTGCTTTCCATTTTCTTTTAGAATATTGGTTTTGAAATATGAGAGTTACAATGCTTATATAATTACGACAAAGTCGGGTTACTCATTGTAGACGTAAGAAGATCATATTGAGCTTTATTGACGATTGGAGAGAAGATTTCAAAGGCATCTTAAGGAACTTCCTTCTTTCTTTTGGCATGATCAAAAGTGAAACGAACGTAAACGATACGCTATTTCATAATGAATCTTCTCCTAGCAACTAAGGTTGTCAATGTTGTTCTATCCTTACAAAGTTATTCTAATAAAGTATGTATGATCCTTGAGTCCTAGTGAAGATCATATTGATGGTATGATGTCCATGATGTTAATCGAAGGTGCAATTACCTTCGTCACTCTGAAAGGTTTAGAGCATGATTCCACGAGTCCATCATACATTATATATAGTATCTATTTTACTCTACCGAGCCGTGCTATAGTCGGTCGGGTACGACACCTATTGTGCAACCACTGATCACTTGGGTTTATCGAGCTCCACGTGGCCGGGTACGATTCTACCGAGCTTTATGATGGCCGGGTATATTTTTACCGAGTCCTTTTTTAGGCCGGGTACGATATGATGATGATGATGCCCACAGAGGCAGATGTTTTTAAAAGATTATGTACATATATGTATCACGCATTTCATGTCACTATCTCTTAGAGGCACTCAGATGCTACAGGTTGTATCCGCTATATCTCTCTTTACATTACTGTTCTTATTTATGTTTTTCTGCCTTACATACTCAGTAATTTATTCGTACTGACGTCCCTTTTGCCTGGGGACACTGCGTTTCGTGCCTGGAGGTCCTGATAGACAGGTTGACAGTCCTCTTAGTAGGCTATCAGCTCAGCAGAAGGTGTTGTTGCACTACATTTGCTCCGGAGTTACATATTTGGTCAGTATGATTGGGATATGTATTGACTGGTATGGCAGGGCCCTGTCCTGACCTATATGACATTTAAGTAGTCTTAGAGGCTTGTCTACAGATGTCAGGTATATGGATTCTTGTATGGCCTTGTCGGCCTATGTTTTGAGTTTACAAATGATCATGTCAGCCTTATAGGCCCGTATGTCACATGTATAAGTTTCAATATAATGTTGGGTCATCCTATGTCTAGTATGAACTTATATTTTATTCTGGTTATCTCATGATGACCCTTTTGGGCCATTTACCCATGATAGTATGATAAGCAATATATGTGTTGGTACTCGATTGAGTAAGGTATCGGGTTCCTGTCGCGGCCCTCCGGTTTGTGTTGTAACAGAAGTGGTATCAGAGCAGTTCTGTCCTAGAGAGTTTACAAGTCGTGTCTATTATAGTCTTGTTTATGGGTGTGTTGTGCAACACACTTATAAGAAGGAGGCTACAAGGTATTTAGGACTATCACTCTTTCTTTTTACTCTTGATCGTGTAGTAGAGCTCAGTTGTAAGAAATCAATCTCCTAAATTCTATTATTCATAATGCAATGATGCCTACATCTAGAAAGAGAGTTGGTAAGAGATTGAATGTGGTTGTGGGAGAGTTGAGTCAGTGGAACTCAATTTTGCATAATGCTTATGATGAGTAAATGTGAGGTCTTCAGCAGTCATGTGTGTACTAAGATGTGTAAGTTTCTTGATAAGGATATCTAAGGCAAGAATATCTATCCACCCATATGGTAAAAAGAAATAAGAGAATCAGAAGGTAGATACAAGTTTCAAAAAGTAAAAGAAACAAGGTGAAGAAATGTACGAGGTATCCAATTAGTGAAGATTATCAGTATTATAATTGAGGCAAAGAAATGTAAGTATTCTGGGTTACCTTCAACAATAATAGAGGTATGTAAAGTTGTCCACACCTATCTCAGTTAAGCCATATGGGAGCTAACAGATATATTTTAAGAGAAGGATGGATATCAGGATCCCACTGGGGTTAGAGTAACCCAAAATTGTGGATTGATTGTTATCATTAGCTAACATTTCCGAAGGATAGTGAAAATGTGGTAATAGATCTCCTTGTGAGAGACCCATATGGTGCACTCTATAATACAACAATCATATATGAATACTAGAATGTTCATAAATTTCAGAAGATAGGCAGTGGAATCTTAGAAGGGTTAAATATTTACCTAAGTATGACTCCTGCCCCTAGTAAAAAGAGAGAGAGAGAGAGAGAGAGAGAGAGAGAGAGAGAGAGAATATTAGGCGTCCCAAAGAACCAGTGAGATGAAGCAGGGGGAGATAAAAGTTAAGGAACGTTTTGTTGAAGTCTTCAGAATAAAGTGACAGACAGAAATATTAGCAGGAGAATAAGAAGAAAGTTAATGAAACATTATGAGTAAGATGTAATAAATGGGTGATAACGGTAAATCAAAATATGACAGGATGACACAGTCTATAGTCAAGTGAAGGAAAAGACAAGAGGAGATATGCCTTGAGACAATAAAAGTTTAAGCCCTAAAATCATATCCTCATTCCAAGAAATCAATTGCTGAGTCCATCGTGATTACCAGAAGGAAAAGTTAGACCCCTGATTAATAGAAATTAGTGTAGGATAGTAAACAAAAAAAATAGAACATGAATTAGGGATCGAATGAATTGGTAATAGTCGGCATCGTTTAAGAGATAGTGTTTCGACAATAATAGAATGAACAATAGAAGAATAACCTTCAACAGTCATTCACGAAGATGTTTCACTAAAGCAAGAACTATGAGCAGAGTTAAGCTTCAGGGACTAAATGTTCCAATTACACCAGGTGTCCACCCTTGTGCGTAAGAAATTCAAGTATCCCTGGTGTAGAAGGGTTACCGCAAGGCGAATAATATGTGAGTGAACATGTGAAAAAAAATGCCAAATATGAAGAGGTAACTACCGAATGGTAAAGGAAGAATGCGGTAAAAAGGTGAAAGGAATGGGATTGCATTTATTCAGATCCTACAGATATAATATGACTCCAGAACATTATGCAAGCATGATGTCAGAGAGAATAAATAAGGGTTTCGCACTCGATGATATTGTTAAATAAGTGGGAATGAACACTTGATACATAAGGATCCCGTACAAGAGGTAAGATAAGACAAATGACATAACCTAAAAGGCATTACGTAAAGTAAATGTATGAGACTGGACCAACGGGTAGTCTGTAGTTGATTCAAGAAGAGCCTAGTTATGGTTAAATAGGAGGATACAGAGAAAGCAGTAGATCATGCAAGATAAACGTATTTAGTCTCTCAGATACAACATCGTAATCCTCAAAAAATATTCAGATAGGAGTTGGGGTAGCAGAAGGTACAAAATAAGTGTTACGAAAATAAAAGGGAGCGCCACTAGGGAGACAACTGAAATTTCAATTCAGAAGCAACCTTACGAGCACAAGGGCGCGAAGGTAAGTAACTAATTATAATGATAAGCGAGTAAGAACATCAGAAATATTGTGGGGTATACAACGTAATAAGCTCGCAGTTTTACAAGAGTCAGAAGGTTTTCTCTAAGCACGCAATGAAAGACCAGCTGAGGAAATAAGGAAGAAGGCTTCAACATAAGCATAGCGACCTAAATAAGAAATGGTCTTGTAACAACATTCTCACTATAATATTGTATGCACTCCATAAGAAAGTGGCATCTATTGTGTCTAAAGAACGGGAAGAAGAAAAAAAAATCAAGAGTTGATAATTGAGATCATATGAGATACAGGGAACTCCAGTATTCGTGGGCACTAGGATAAGCCAAGTATCCATGTAGCAAGTGACAGAACAACCAGGAAAAGTAATTGCTTACATTTAAAGACAACTGAGAAGGAATGAAAGGAAATCTATTGTGCTAGCATGTTAAAAGGAAGGTTGCGAGTAGTATAAATAGATATGCGCAGGTCGCAAGCTAAAGTATGATAGATCAACACGGTTTTAGCTAGATAGGAGTAAGGATAAGAAAAGGTGAATGAGAAGGTGATGAGAATAGGTAAGTCCTCGGGATTAAACCCATCACAACAAGAGAGCTGATGGTTTCCATAAAGTTATAAAAAGCTCAGTATAACATGAGTGAACTCAAAGGAGCTTAAAACTAGGAGCATCTAGAAGAGATGGAATGCTACCCTAGTAGTAAAGTAAGGGTGTAACTATGATAAATGATAAGAGGATGACGTTTAGGCCATTGGTTGAGTAATGATTTAAAGAAAAAGGGATTTCATGGGTGAAACAGGATTAGAATACCCCCCCCCCCCCCCCGATAGGATGAATCACATTAGGATGCTATGAAATACAGTTATTGGAGTATAGTATCTTCCCTAAGTGGAGTAGGAAAATCNCTAAGTGGAGCAGGAAAATCACTTCAGATGTTCCTCAATGAGACGTGAGCCCTAGTGACGATATATTACATAAGAGATTTCAAGTTATCAGTGGGAGATTATAGATCAACATTAAGGAGAATCAACAATAGATGGATGAAAGTTACAAATATGAGATGAGATTTGTCACACCTCTTTTGTTTTTTTACAACCCTATTACGAGGTTGAGTTAGAAGAGTTTTTCCAATCGAAGTGACGTTTTGAAAAGGGATTATTTATTATTTAGAGTCGCCACTTGGAATTGAGTTTTGGTGTTCCAAGCCACCTTTTATCTTGAATCCCTTAACAAAGGATGGTTTGACTCTTAATTTATGGTCTACGAAAACAGAAGACTGAGTAAGGAATTCTGTTGACCGAGGGGAAGGTGTAAGGCACCCATCGAGTCCCGCGGTTCTAGCACGATCGCTTTATTGACTCATGTAAGGCTTAAATCAAGTTTTATCTATTCTTGTATTTTATTGATCATGGCTTATTTATTACCGCTTAATTAATTATTATATTTCATTAATTATGTTTACCAAGATGCGGAACGCACACAAGGTACTTCTTTGAAATTAAATATTAAACCAAGGTACGGAATATACACATGTTTTAACATAATTACTTTTAAATCTAAAGGCATCGAGACGCGGAATGCGCACATGATCCTTTTATTATTTAAGCATATCAACCCAAGGTTCGGGTATGACACATGGGCTAATATTTAAAGTACATATAAAATTTTTAAGCATATTTAAATTATTTATCTCTTTCTTATCCAATGAATAAATTTGTATATTTTTAATTACTTCTTGCAACGATTCTTGAATTAGTTCGTGATTCATCTCATTATCCTACAATAATTCCTTTATTTTAATACTATATTTTTTATAGCGAGCTTTAAATTAACTAG